>JAPQNM010002137.1:150000-175000 GCA_029783475.1 Metacarcinus magister | reverse complement strand
CGTTTTAATCTATCTTTGTAGGGTAGATTTCTCAGCCCCTGAATCATCTTGGTCATTCTTCTCTGGAATGCCTCCAAGGAGCCTATATCCTTCCTATAATAAGGAGACCAAAATTGAGATGCATAATCTAGGTGGGGTCTAACTAGCGCTAAATACAACCTCAGAATGACCTCAGAACTCCTGTTTGTCACACACCTACTAATAAATCTCAGTATCTTGTTGGCCCTATTTCTAGCTATAATACACTATTCCCTGGGACGCAAGTCACTGTTTACTTGAACTCCTAGTTCCCTCACACTATATGACCTTCCTAAGCTAGTGTCATTTAATGTGTAGTCTACAGGCCTATTACCTTTATCTACGCTCATAATGCTGCACTTGCTAACATTAAACTGCATCAGCCAGATGCAGCTTAATATCAACAAGTGCAGCATCATGAGCGTAGTACATATATATATATATATATATATATATATATATATATATATATATATATATATATATATATATATATATATATGTGATATGCAACACCACTGGTGCCCTAAGTATTATAATTATTAATCGGAAACACAATCCGATTACATTGCCTGGCGTCAGTTGAGTGTGTGTGTGTGTGTGTGTATTTAGGGATGTGCACCTATCCGGTATACCGATATTCCGGTATTTTCGGGGCGGTATTACCCGTATTACAGGCATTAAAAGCCCTTCGGTATACCGGTATTTTTATCGATTTTTGCCGATTCGTCAGCCTGTCAGCCCATCAGCCCACCATAACACACTCAAATATGATTTTTGCATAATATGAGTCAGCATTGGTCCACATTCCTCAGCATATTCCTTCAACATCCTTGCTGGTATTTCATCTGGTCCACTTGATTTATTTACGTTGAGTTTCCTTAGTTGTTCCACTACTCCGTTTTCACTGATGGTTAGGTCTTGGATGGATGGATATGGTGATGGACCTTTGTTTGGAGGAGTGGAAACTAGATCTTCTTTTGTGAACACTGATGACAAGTGCTTGTTAAGTGCCTCTGCTTTCTTTTGGTCACTCACGTATAGTTTTTCACCATCTCTCAGAGTTGGGATACCCAGTGATTCTCGTTTCTGTGATCTCACGTATGACCAAAACTTCTTTGTATCTTTCTGTAAACTATCACCAATCACTTCATTCATGTATTCATTGTAAGCTTTATCCATCAAACGTTGTATTTCATTTCTTTTAGTTATATACTTTTCCCAGTCTTGTGGAGATTGTGTTGCTCTAGCACTTTTGTACAGTTTGTCGCGTTTGTTCATTTCCCTTTGAATTTTTCTGGTAATATACGGATAACTGGGTTTCCCACTTGATGTTTGTGAAGGGAGCAATGACATGGCATTAGTAACTGTCTCAGTGAAGAATTTCCAGTTTTCATCAACTGACCGTTCATTTGGTGAGTTGCAAAAGTACTTTAGTGTTGCATTCTGAAAAATTTCACTTATTCTAATCTTGTCTGCTCGGTCATACTTGTATATAATTCTTGGTGGTTTGTTGTGAGTCCTCGGGGTCATGTTGATATTGAAGAGGACTAAGCTATGCTCACTAATGCCTGGCTTTACTTGCACGTTTTCAATAATTTCTGTATTTGTTGTCATCACCAAATCCAGAATATTACCTGACGCTGGACGAGTTATTTCCTTGGTTAGTTGAGCCATGCCATATTCATTAAGAAGATTAATAAACTTGTTGTGTTGTGATTGTGTCCTTACATTTGTTGTAGTAATTGTTTCCCAGTTAATGTCCGGAAAATTACACTCACCTGCTAACACTATATATGGTAATCTTGTGTCACGTGTCAGCAGTTTGTTAATACTGTCCTGTAAGTGTTCCAAGGCATCATTTGTAGCACTTGGAGAGAGAGAGAGAGAGAGAGAGAGAGAGAGAGAGAGAGAGAGAGAGAGAGAGAGAGAGAGAGAGAGAGAGAGATACACACCCACACCCGTACACCAACAGGTCCTTCTTGCACGGAGCTCCTCATATCCAGCCTAACCTCTTTCAATAACAAACTTTACGAACTACACACTACAACTACAACACTACAACTACAACACTACAACTACAACACTACAAATACACTACAACTACCTCTACTTCACCAGCAATGAAGGCGGCAGTGTGGTTAACTCTAATTTACCACAGCGGCCTCTCACCCACCACCACCACCACCACCTAGGTTACCATGGCAACACCTCTGCACTAGAATGACTCACGTTTGGTCAGTCACACCCACACACACACACACACACACACACACACACACACATCATTCATTGCTTCTTGCCTGGAGCTGCTGATAGGTTGAGAGACATGTAGCTCCTCCTTGCTTCCGACGCCTCACTGCCAGACGCACGACTCATTCCTTCACATTGCATTGAAATATTGAACTCTAATCCAATATTACCGAATTACCAGATAATATTAAGAAAAACTGAACCTACCATCGTGTTCGTGATACATCGATGTATATCATGAGCGAATAATATTTACAGTAACACTACGTCTATATTAAGATAATTGAAGGGAAATGAAATAGTGTATAAACATTTTTCTCATATTTTCTACTTCAACTCGCGGGAGGGAGGGAAGGGGAGAGAGAATCCTTTCTCTCATCATCGGAAGTCGGCCTCTTTCTTCTCTATTGCAAGAGTAATAGAGAGGGGGGGAAGAGGAGGAGAAGGAGGGGAGGAAGGAAGAAAAAAAAAAGGATATGATTATTGAATATATATTTAATTTTTTTTATTATATACCAGCTCGGTAAGGCGTCTTAAAACATCAGGATTATACTAGAGGAAAGGTCTCTACTACCTCTCCCTCCCGCGCACTTTTCACTTTTATGTAGCTGAAAAATTACTATTATAGTGTTGTGTTATACAGGTAGGGGTGGAGAGGTGAAATTACGGGATGAATTTCCCGCCAATTTTCAGGTGTGGAGTGTGAATATATATGGAACAGTGCTAGGCTAACACAACACTATACAGATAGATAGAGTGTAATATATATTGTACAGTTAGCGGGAGTGTGGTGTTAGTTAGACAGGTAGGGGTGGAGAGGTTAAATAACGGGGTGAATTTCCCGCCAATTTTCTGGTGTGGAGTGTGAATTTGTATATGGAACAGTGCTAGGCTAACACAACACTATACAGGTCATAGGTGAATAAATAGTGTTATATAGAGTGTACAGTTTAAAGTTAGCGGGCGTGCGGTGTTAGTTAGATAGGGCGGGGTGCACTTGGGAAGTTTACCATCCCGGGAAGGAAGATGGTTAACCTTACACTCCAGCCACTACTTAACACCTGTCATTACCACCTCCCCGCCGGCCAGAGTGTTGTGTTAGTTAGCAGTGAGCTGTCGTGTGTTAATGTGGTGGCATAGATTAGCACCTGCAACACACAAGGTAGTAAAGTGCAGTGTGCTGGCCGTCACCTCGCCGAAACATGAGTGTGTGTGTCTGTGTGTGTGTGTCTGGCGTCAGCTGTGTCGGGGTGACTGTGATCGTGTCTGTGTGCGTGTGTGTGTGTGTGTGTGTGCGTCGTGGCTGGGCAAGGTGTATTTTCGCCCTGGATGGTGGGGATAACTAGAAAATCAATATCCCACGTGTGTTGTACCGTGGCAAGCAATGCAAGGGAATGTCTGCTTCAATAAAAAGATACACACACCCCCGCCCATGCCTCTGCCTCTGTCCTCACCCCCGGCCACTTCCGCCCATCCTGCATCACTGAAGGGGCATGTGAGGTGTGAGTGGATACGTGCTGCTGGTGGTAGTGGTGGTGGTGGTGATGAGGTGCGAGGGTGACAATGTGCCGCCCAGTGCCAGCTATGCCAAGGTGTTCGGTGCCATCCGTGACTGGCTACTACACGTCCGACCCGAGCCAAGCGTGTGTGTTCGTACTGAGTATGGACACTTTAGACCGTGACACACTGAGTAAGGAATACATACATACGTAACATGCAGTATAAGGTGCAGCGACTGTCACTTTCGAATAACAGCCAAAACCACATCATATTCAACCTGTACTCTGGTTTTGACCTGGGCAAGGCAATACTAGCCAAGTCCAGCATTTCCATTGAGAATTTCCGGCAGGGTTTTGACATTTCCCTGCCACTGTTCCACAAGAGTCACTCAGAGAAGGGCGGAGAGGACGGGTTTCTTGAGTCCAACAAGTTTCCCGGGAATAAAAAGTATCTACTCTCGTTGAAAGGGAAGCGTTATGTGTACGGTATCGGCAGTGAGACCAGGAACAGCTTGTACCACCTATATAATGAAAGGGATATTGTACTCCTCACCACCTACCTGTAAGCACGGAGACAGCTGGAAGGGATATAAGGATGAACGATAGGTAAGATTGCCACAAACTTTGCTGTTTTTATATCATTAGGTTAAGTTAAGTTAGGTTAGGTCATCTGTCAGTGGCACCCATCCCTGGCACCATAAGATATGTCAGGGTGGTTAATAAGGGAGGTTAAGTTAGGTCATAATAATCATAATAATAATACTGAAAATAATAATAACAATAATACAAATAAGAAATTGAATAATATATCATGGGAGAAAACTTATACATGGAATATCTTATAACATTGAATTCAATTTGACAGTAGTAGTCTGTTAGGTAAGGTTAGGTTAAGTCTACCATTAATCAAACAGTTTTAAGGCTCAGTACTGTGCCAGCCTACAGTGTAAAGGAGAGAACACTGAATTATACTTGCACTATCTACATTAAACGGACTTCAAAAAATTCACGGTTCCCTAAAAAATCAATATAGTATACAAGAAAGTTAGTCATTTGTTTTTCCGTTGTAATAAATTTTTTTTTTTGTGCGGACGGCAATTTTTTGGGTGAGCAATTTTGGGGGTCCTATGGCTATTTTGGGGGGGTCTTATGGCAATTTGGGGGGTCTGACGGCTGTATTGGGGGTGTTACTGTTCTTTGGGGGTGTTACAGCTTTTTCTTGGGGGTCTGACGGCAAGTTTTTGGGTCTGACTAATAATTTTGGTCTTACAGCCATATTTTTTGGTGTTACGGGTGTGTTTAGCAGTGTTCCGCCTGGTGCTGAGAGGGTGTGAGTTTAATACTGTATGAAGGGAGATGTAGGTTAAGGGTGTGTTAGCTAAGGGTGATACTAAGGGTCTTTCTATCACCCTTAGCACTTTGATTATTGTAGTTTTGTATTATATATATATATATATATATATATATATATATATATATATATATATATATATATATATATATATATAAATAAATAAATAAATAATTAAAATACAAGTTTTATATAGTGTTTAATATTATAGTAATGATAAAATTGAGTCTATATTCGTGTTCTTTATCCTTGAAAATCTATATATATAAATTTTTATGAGATTCTGAGGTGTCAAAAATTTCATGAAATTTGCAAGGCGACACCCTTAGATTTTTTAAAACAAATAACGTTTTGTTAAATAACACAAAAACTATGAGATTTACGTAAAAGACTTCTAGATTAGTAAATAAAGAACAGGAGACGCCCGTTCTTTTGAGATATAGTAGAATGAAATTGGTATATTAGTAACTGAGAAAATAATATATTAGTTTTTTTGACAAAATTTCAACAAAACTTAAATTTCCTACTAAACTATAAGGTATATTTTAAATCTGATTTCACCATTAGGTAGACAACATCAAACCTAATATATTAACTCCTATACATTATTGCTGTACGACAAATATTTTCCAAGTAAAATGGCAAAAACACATTCAACCAAATTTACAAGGAAAAATTTTGGGCGACAAAATAAAAAATCTACAATTGTTACAGAAACTTGAAAAATAACAAATAACACACTCAACACACACACACACACATCCAAACACACACCTAAACACACTCAAACACACACTTTCTACCCCCAAACATACCCAAAAACACACATACCCCCAAACACACCTAAACACTCCCAAAAGTTGCACACATACCAAAAAAAACAAAACAATTAATGATTAGAAAAATATTACGCTAAATAATAATGTTTCCGTTCAATTATTCTTCATTACATCAATTTAACAGACTTTCTGATATAACAGGGAATAATAATAATAATATATCTATCTATCTATCCTTCTATCCTTCCTTCCTTGCCCTCTAATCCTTCCTCCTTGCCCTCAGATCCTTGCAGACAGAGTGAGGCGACAGAGAGCGCGTCCTTTGGCCGTGTGGAACAGTGACCCGGGTGCTCTCACTGTCAATTTCTCATTCTCAGACCACCTACCACACTTCCCATTCTACCACAATGCTCTGGGAACTACACCCAACTCAAGGTAACTACCCCCAACCACCCCCCACTCCAGGAATAATAATAATAATAATGATCGTGATAGTAGTAAATTATGATAATATAAATTCATTCTTTTAAACTTTAAATAGCCGAGAAAATTATATTGGTGTATTTTGACAAACATTAATATTCATACTGTCTTCTTTACAAGGTCTGGCCACAAGCAGGATTTTTTTAACATATTTTTGCTGTCCCTTAGGTAGTATTATCATTATTATTATTATTATTATTATTATTATTATTATTATTATCATCATCATCATCATCATTATTATTATCATTATTACCCTCAACAGATCTTGGTGATATGGACCAGCCCTCAAGTGGCACCCCCAGAGAGTAGGTTACCGGGGGGTGCCATACCAGTACACGTCATAGTGCCAGGTGACCCTTCCCCCTCCGCCCGGCACTCCCCTCACCCGCTAATCACCTCGGATGAATTAGACTTTGCGTTTACGGTTTTTGCTGTTGACCAATAAGTTTCCATAGTGAGATAAATGTCTTGCAAAATAAAGAACGTATTCTAATGTTAGAATTTCAATATTTTCACCCAATAAAAAAGGAAAATTTAATACAATAAAATCAAATCAAATGAACAGGGACAGCAGGGAAGGAATTGAATCTAATTATACATTATTTTATATATTCAGCTTGTACTACATTAATTTAAATCATTAATGACTAAACTAGACTAAACTGTTGATGAGAAAGAAGGTATTATACACATACTAATCCTCCTCCTCCTCCTCCTCCTCCTCCTCCTCCTCCTCTAGGTGGGTGTGGACGGAGCAGAGTCACTTCCAGCAGCGTACAGTCTGCCTCAACACCTTGGTCTCGGCCCTGGGGTTCATGCCGCTCAGACACTCCAGCCTCCGCCTCGACCCTGTGCTTTTCAAGGATAAAGTCTCGATACAGAGGAACAAATACCAACAGATAGAGTGTTCAGTATTTATTTATGTATTTTTTTCTTCAAATTCCTGCATTTTATTTTTCTCAAGTCACAATATATATAATAGAAGAGAATAATTGTAATAATAATGATAATGATAATAATGATTAGAAGAAGGAACAAGAATAACTTAGAATAATTAACCAGATATAATTTAGACAACAATCACTATTAAGAGAAAATTAAAAAAAAATACTATTACTCAGTTTGAAACCTGGTTATTGCTTTTTTTCTTCTAAATTTGAACTTGGAAACATATTAATGAATGCAGGAATTCCACTTTTTTTCCTTACACACAATTAAATGTTAGTGACCAAACCTGGATTTGTTATATAAGAAAGTTGTAAAGTATAGAATTTTTTTTTCACAAACTAATGATCTGTTTTGTGAAAAATGATTAGGAGAGTGAGAGAGAGAGAGAGAGGAGAGAGAGAGAGAGAGAGAGAGAGAGAGAGATTTAAAAAGAAGATAATGGTTACCTCAAATTATACTATACTCATCTTTGTGTAAAGTGCCAAAAATATAGGCCTATTACTATTATTATTATTATCACTTGCACTTATATCACATTATTTTTCCCTTAAATTATCTTTTAATTCAACATGACAGTCTGAAGAAAAAAAAACCTGTGTGTGTGTGTGTGTGTGTGTGTGTGTGTGTGTGTTTAAAAAGTGTAAATGTGTTTTCAAAGATCTGAAAAGGATGTAAATGTATTGTTTATATGGTAACAAAACAGTGGTAAAAAGTTATTATAGGTCTTCAGTCTATAGGAATGAAGGTGTGTGTGTGTGTGTGTGTGTGTGGCGTGCGTACACATAACCAAGAAACACTCATACGTAGAAGGAAGGTGAGCGCATGTGTATGTTGTAATAATGAACTGGTTGTATTCACTTTCTCATCTTCCTAAAACTAACCAACAGACACACACACACTAACTAACTGACTGACTGACTGACTGACTGACTGACTGACTGACTGTATGACTTTCTGGACCAGTGCTGTTTTGTCAATCATCCTCGTCTATTTACACATATTCCAAACAGAAAAACGGTGATCATATATTCAATTTATTCCTCGTACGTTTATTTGAAAATCACCAACACTCGACTAGGTATTCCTTGCAAGGTAAATATATTGGTGCTAGGATGTCAATAGTGATGTTAATAATGATCTCTTTGTATTAGGTTATTCCGAAGTTGTATTAATTAAAGAGAGAGAGAAGTGAGTGAGAGTTTGGTTTGGTTTGTGGTGGGAAAAAAAGAATGAGACGAAGGCAGGAAAACTATTTTATTTATTATTTTATTCTTGTGGCGTTTTGACGGTTTAATTCTGTGTGAAAAAGACAGTTAGTTGGTGGAAATATATGTTAGTTATTCAATAAATTCATACAGCAGATTATTTTTATTGTCTGTTATGTATGTAAAAGGAATATTTGAAGAGAAAAAAAGTCATACATTTTTATTTATAATACTATTTATTAATCTGTTTGTATGTAATTGTGAGTGTAATTAGTGAGTGAGTGTGTTAGTGGCTCCCGTACCATCAACATTTATCTTGTGAAAGTGATGCTAGATTTAATAACATTTTTAGTACATATTTTGTACTTGAAGGCTTGTACATTGACGTACATTCCCTAGCAATTAAAGTGTCAATGAACGGCTGTGTTTTATTTATTTTTATTATTATTATATTCTTGTGTGTGTGTGTGTGTGTGTGTAGAGAGAGAGAGAGAGCGGGAGAGATGTGTTTGGATATATATTTACATTCACTCTTAATTAATTCAGTCTTTCCTAATAATACATAATACTTTAACATGCAACTATAGCATCTGTGACCTGACCTCTGACCTCACTCTCTTTTGTATCCGAGTTTGGCTACAGTAATCTTATTTGAAAAGCAGTTTGGTTTCAGCTGCAAAAACCCGAACACCAAGTTTCCTTCGGCTCTTGACAGGTAACCGGGAGACGCAGCGAGAGGTCTAGGAAGCCTCTCCTCTATATTCTCTCCTATAAAAAAAACAGTACAGAGGGGGAAGGGAGAGTAGAGTCACCTTGAACTCTTAATGTCTCATGTTGGCTGTTCTATAATGTGACGACTTCTTCCCTCCTGTTTTGAAAAGTCTTTGCCTCTCCCTATCCACACACTCCCTCCTTGCTAGTTCAATCCCTCCCCATCTACCTACCACCAACTTAAATTCATGTAGTACTCCTTCACCTATCCTTCCATCCTACAACTGGCCTTCCTCTCCTATCCACACACTCCCTCCAAGCTAGAAAACTTAGATTCAGGACAGACCTAGGTAGATATTGGTTCACTAACAGAGTCGTGAACGATTGGAATAGGCTGGGTAGACACGTAGTAAGTGGTGAGTCAGTAGGTAGCTTAGATTCAGGACAGACAGTGTATTATAGCTAGAAATAGTGTATTATAGCTAGAAATAGAGCCAACAAGATAATGGGATTTATTAGTAGGTGTGTGACAAATAGGAGTTCTGAGGTCATTCTGAGGTTGTATTTAGCGCTAGTAAGACCCCACTTAGATTATGCAGCTCAGTTTTGGTCCCCTTATTATAGGAAAGATATAGGCTCCTTGGAGGCAGTCCAGAGAAGAATGACCAAGATGATTCAGGGGCTGAGAAATTTACCCTACAAAGATAGGTTATAACTTCTTAATCTCCACTCCCTAGAGAGAAGGAGGGCAAGAGGGGATTTGATTGAGGTTTTCAAATGGGTAAAAGGAATTAATAAGGGTAACATTGATCAGGTTTTAGAATTTAGTAGTCAGGATAGGACACGTGGAAATGGGTACAAGCTAGAAAAACTTAGATTCAGGACAGACCTAGGTAGATATTGGTTCACTAACAGAGTGGTGAACGATTGGAATAGGCTGGGTAGACACGTAGTAAGTGCTGAGTCAATAGATAGCTTTAAAAGACGGTTGGATCAGAGTATGGATAGGGATGACAGGTGGGATGGCTAAATATTGGATTATTCCAAGGGTGGGGGGCAAGGAGCTGCCTCGTGTAGGTCATTAACTGGCCTCTTGCAGTCTTATCATTTCTTATGTTCTTATGTTCTTATGTGACTCTGGCCGTAAAGGTCATCTGAGACTCCAAGCATTGTGCTCCTGATAACACTTTGGTGTGACAAGATAGAACGAGAAGTAATGGGTTTAAGATGAAAACGTGTAGATTTAGTAAAGAAATAGAAGTGAACTTGTTTGCAAATAAAGTAGTTGGTGATTATAACAAGCTTGGTTATGAGGTCATCAGCTATTAATCATACTCAGTGCAAAGTCGAAAACAAGTTATAAGACGATTAGATAAAGTTATGGATGTGGACGCGGTAGGTTTAGTGTTTAAAGAATATATTAAGGTAGGAAACCAGACCTCTTGTAGTTCCTCATATTCGTATGTTCTTATATCATTAATAATCATAATATAACAATGAATAAGTTCTACCATTGACCTTACTCCATAGAAAACTGAATGTAACTAAACTTTCTTTAATGTACAATTTAATGAACTCTGGGGAATAATGATCATACACACACACACTCACACTCAACGCATTCAAACTACCTCTTAAACATACAATACAACATATATATTGCATGAAATTAAGGAAAAAACACAAAAATCAATGATGGGAGAGAACGCGGCCATCTAGCGGGAATGTGGGGAACCACTTTCTGTTTTCACACATACACACATACACACATCAAAACATCTGTGTATTTAACCCATTTTAACACGAAATAAACACACGGAGGGCAGTGAAAGTGAGACTACAGTTTATTACATTGTACAGCGAAAAGTTAAGGTGAGATACAGGTGATTATTGAATGTAATAAGGGCATTAGAGAGTTAATTAAGGATGTCCTCAGTAGCAGCTGATTGTTGTTGTGTTGACATCACACTCACAGCTGACTGATGTAAACAATGATGTCACAGTGTACCTGATGCTCATTAAGGTGATTAGTGAGGGTAATTAGGGTATGAAACACGTAATTAAGGATGTACAGTAGCAGCTGATTGTTGTTGTTGTGTTGACATTACACTCACAGCTGACTGACGTAAACAATGATGTCACAGTGTACTTGATGCTCATTAAGGTGATTAATTAGTGAAAGGATCTTAATACTTAGAGTTAATGATGCCCAGATAGCTGTGAGAGGTTAATTATATACGTAATGATCGGTGTGAGAATAATTAAGGTAAAGGAATGTGTGAGAGAATGTGAAAGAATGTGCTTAGAGATACGGCAGTCGTACCGCATTGTCATCTGCTATTCCTACGGCCTGTGCCTTATTATTTACCTGGTACAGCATCTTTACAGTTATGTTAGGTTGATTATGTCATGTTAGGTTAGGTTTGGTTATATAAGCTTTTTACCCAAAAGTTAGGCACGTGCCGTATCTATAAGGGAGCACTATGAGGATACGCCATTCGTTAGGTTATGGTTAGATTAGGTTATGTTAGGTTTGGTACGATTTGCTTCAGTTAGGTTTGCTTATATAAGCTTTTTATATTTTGTTACCCAAAAGTTAGGCACTGCCATATCTATAAGCGAGCACTTACAGGTACGGCTGCCGTACCTGTAAGCACTGCCTTATTATATACATAATTATCTGTGTGAGGATAATTAACATAAAGGAATGTGTGGTAAATATTATTGTGTTTATAATAGAGTTACATTGAGTTGGTTTATTTTCTGTTGTATTAATCTCTCTCTCTCTCTCTCTCTCTCTCTCTCTCTCTCTCTCTCTCTCTCTCTCTCTCTCTCTGCCTGTCTGTTTGTCTGTCTCTCTCTCTGTATCTCTGTCTCTATGTGTCTCTCCCTCCCCCTCCTTGCAGCATCATGTGAGGGTGAGTGTGATCCAGGCCAGCACTCCTTACCACGTTGAAAGGGACTCCTGCTGGCCGCCCCCAACAACACTATGGACGACTGCATCCCACCTTTCACCTTCACCTCAAACTTTGAGTGTGGAAACCTGGCCCGGGCGGAGAGAGTCGACCCGCCAGGTTAGAGGGAATGACTGTCTGTGTGTTGAATGGGATTGTAATGTTATATATAGTGTTGTGTGAGAGAGAGAGAGAGAGAGAGAGAGAGAGAGAGAGAGAGAGAGAGAGAGAGAGAGAGAGAGAGAGAGAGGAAAATATATATACAAACAAACACTATTATTTTCAGGTAAAACAAATATAAATGTACAAAGTTTCAGTAATTATCGTTGATTTTTCTCTTGTGTTTGATGGTTTTATTTGACGGAATATTTTTTTTTTTTCTCTCTCTCTCTCTCTCTCTCTCTCTCTCTCTCTCTCTCTCTCTCTCTCTCTCTCTCTCTCTCTCTCTCTTTCACTTATATCTCCAATATTCCTCCTCCTCCTCCTCCTCCTCCTCTCTTCACTATACCTAACTATATTTTTTCTCTTATTATTTAAGGCAATTTGACGGACTAATATTTCTTTTCATTCCCTCTACTATTTATATTATATTATATTTTATTTTATTTTATTTTATATGATTCCAGGAAGCAGCCACTCGATTGGGCAAGGTTCCTCTCTGAGTGGAGGCCGCAAGACACACAAGACCACCACCTCCTCCACCTCCTCATCCTCCTCCGCCACCTGTCAGCCCACACTCGATCCACTGCCGATCAACTATGAGTACAACCTGTGGACGCGGCCGGACTGTGCTGGGACCGAGTATGAGAATAATAACAGAACATGGTTTTTCTTCGGCATACAAGGTAGTGTGGCGTCTAGCTTAGGGTAGGGGGTTGAGGGTGTCGTGTGTGTGTGTGTGTGTGTGTGTGTATTCACTGTACAGTCTGCTGCTGGTCTCTCTCGAGACAGCTGGCCGTCCCCCTATGGAAAGAGCTCAGAGCTCCTACTGACCAATCTTTGGGTTGGACCGAGACCACTGTGTGTGTGTGTATGTGTGTGTGTGTGTGTGGGTGATAATTCCACACAATATATATGATTTTTAACCCTATATCCTTCCTTCCACACACAGTAATAATATAGTTATGTTAATATGTTACTATATTTGCCTTTTTTTCTGATGTGACTCACCATTTAAATGCAATACAAAAATAACAAATAATATACAACTGAATGCAATGTTAATTATATACTAGGAGTCAAATTAATTCAGTCTTCCTAACACAATAATAATAGTAATAATAATGATTTAATCTCACCTTGTCTCACTAACTTAACTAGGTGAGTGTGCGTGTAATTTATCAATACGTACACACAATATATATGATTTTTAATGCCTATATCCTTCCTTTAATCCACACACAGGAGGGAGCATTGGGAACCGGGTGCGTTTAAATGTAATGAACCTGAACAAACAGACCAAACTGTTTTCACAAGGGATGCAGCCAGTAGTGCAATGTGTGTCCAGTGTACGACCACCGCGCTGGGAACGCATTAAGGACAAGTGCAGCTATAGGGTAGGTGTGTGTGTGTGTGTGTGTGTGAGATATAAGTGTTCCTTGTCCCTACCATTGGAGAGAGAGATAATATGCAAAAATGTGACCTGTATAGCGTTGTGTGTGTGTGTGTGTGTGTGTATATTTACCTAGTTGTAGTATACAAGGCCTGAGCTACACTCGTCTGGTCCTGTCTCTGTATCTATATTTGTCCAGTTTTTCCTTCAGTTGATGTACATTCTTTGCCATTATCACCTCTTCCTTCAGTCCATTCCAAGTATCTATATTTGTACAGTTTTTCCATCAGTCCATTCCAAGTACTGTATCTATACTTCTTTGGCGAAAACTGTACTTTTTTGTATCTTTCAAGTAAACTCCTTTATGCAGTATTTTCTTGTGTCCTCAAATTTCTAGCCTCTCCTTTTCTTCTCAATATTAGGTCTTTTCTACCTGTTTCCTCCAGGTTGTTCATCAATTTATATATTGCGATTAAATCACCTCTTTCTCTTCTTTCTTTCAGTGTTGTTAGATGCATTTTTTTTAATCTTTCCTCATATGTTAGCTCTTCCAATTCTTGCGTGTGTGTGTGTGTGTGGTGTGTGTGTGTGTGTGTGTGTGTGTGTGTGTGTGTCACCTTGAGGCAGAATAAACTTTACTTGTACATGTGTGAACCATATGTGTGTTGCAGTGTATGTATGTATGTTTGTATTCATTTAACCTAACTTAACTTAACCTAACCTTCCCTTCCCTTCTACCACCAGAGTGAGGAGAGCAGTACCGTCATCTCCTGGGTACACACAGTGAGTGATCCAACCTCCACTACACACTACGCCTTCACCTACCCTTACACATACTCTGAGGTGCAGAATGTGTTAGAGGGACTTGACCGTCGCTTCCCCCCATCCTCCCCTCTCCTATACTATCACCGAGAACTACTTGCGTACTCCTTAGACCGCTGGCGTGTTGACCTAATCACCGTTAGTTCACACAGTGGCCGGGCGGAGGAGAGGGAGGATCGTTTACCAGGCTTATTCCCCTCCCCAGATCAGCCCCGGCCGCATCGTTTCCCCGGGAAGAAAGTAGTGTTTGTGTCAGCCAGGGTTCACCCCGGAGAAACCTCATCCAGCTTTGTACTCAATGGTTTTCTGGGGTTTATTGTGTCCGGTGACCCGAGGGCAGAGCTGCTACGTGACCTGTTCGTGTTCAAGGTCATCCCTCTGCTGAACCCAGACGGTGTTGTGCGAGGTCATTACCGCACTGACCAGCGTGGGGTCAACCTGAACAGAGTGTATATTGACCCCTCCCCGACCCTTCACCCTACCATACATGCAGCACGACAGGTCATCCTCTACCACCACCACGGCACACTGTCACCCGCTGCCT
Organism: Metacarcinus magister; assembly: GCA_029783475.1. Lineage (NCBI taxonomy): Eukaryota > Metazoa > Arthropoda > Malacostraca > Decapoda > Cancridae > Metacarcinus > Metacarcinus magister. The sequence continues at coordinate 159,878 of JAPQNM010002137.1, read as the reverse complement.
CATCATCCGAGACCAGTCCTTCACTATCCACCGGGACCTCAGACTCTACTGACCCCACCACCACCTCCACCACCACCTCCACCACCACCTCCACCTCAGAGGGTGTGGAGGTCAAGTGTCCCCCGGTGCTGGTCATGGATGAAGACACTTGTCACAGCTTCAGTGATGTGCAGGCTGGCAGGGCGGGGGGGGGCGGGGGTGCTGCCTGTGGGGGGCGGGTGAGAGGTGTGTCACTCATGGAGATGGATGAACCGTCCGCTTCGGGATGGGATATATCCAACAGTGCTGCCGGGGCGTCGTTGCCCCGCGGGTCCGGATCTGACCTACATGATGACTGTTCCAATGTGTCCGGGGTGAGCGAGGCCGAAACCGGCGTCACAGCCATGTTTGGATCACTAGCCGCCGTCAGTGACTTTTCAAACCTGCTGCCGGGGGTGTCCGGGGCAGACGGGGCGGACGGGGCAAGCGGGGCGCTGGGCAGCAAGTCCCGGGATCTGTTCTTAAAGGACTTCACCAAGGAGGAGAGTGAGTGTGCCTTCCTCACCTCCTTCCCTAAACCTGCTGACCGGGACGACAAAACAGTGAACCCTTTCAGTGGTGTGAGTGAATCTAGTCTACAGGGCCAAGGGCAGTGCCAGGGCCAGGGTGCCAAGGGGAAGGAGGGCCAGTACAAGGGCCAACAACACCACCACAAACCTGGCCTCAAGACAACCTCCCCCCCCACACCTGTAATGGTCCGTGTGGGGGGCAGGGAGGGGGGTGGACCGGCCAGCAGCAGTGAGAGTGAGGCTGAGTGTGGGCGGCCAGGGAGGGAGAGTGAGGTGGGGAGGGGGGGGGGATGTCTAGCAGGTCCCCTTCACCTCACTACAGAAGAGTTCCCCCCAACATTGACTCCCCCAACACCTGTACCAGAGCAAACTAAGGTCACCTCGGGTCTCTTCCTCTATGTTGACCTTCACGGACATGCATCTAAGAAAGGTCAGTGGTCACTCACAGCTAGTGTCATTTAATGTGTAGTCTACAGGCCTATTACCTTTACCTATGCTCATAATGCTACACTTGCTAACATTAAACTGCATCAGCCAGATGCAGTTTAATGTCAACAAGTGCAGCACCACATGTAGAGGAACAGAGAAGGTTTAAAATGATGAAATATTATCACCGGGTCCTGTCGGCTGCTAGCCTAGTTGTAGTCCTGTCTCCTGCATCAGCCAGATGCAGTTTAATGTCAACAAGTGCAGCACCATGAACGTAGTACATATATATATACGTGATATACAACACCACTGGTGCCCTAAGTATTATAATTATTAATCAGATTTTTGCTGATTCATCAGCCTGTCACCCCACCATAACACACTCACAACACAACACACTCACCTTCATCTGTATCCTTGTAGGTCACCATGTCCTAACACTTCTTTTACTGTACCTAACACGCTATAATTAACACTCTTGGATGTAAATAAATAATTATGGTGTTTTTTTTCTCATTTGTTCGTTGTATTTTCCGTTTTTCTTTGTGTTATGGTTTAGTTAGGCTTTACTTTCGGTTTCAATAATTTTTATATATTCTATTCTATGGTTTATACTGGTTTAATTTAATTATTATTGCTTTATTCTATTATTCGATTCTATGATTGACCTTAGAAATAAACATTTTTCATGAAATAAATACGAATCAAATATAATAAATGTTTATGTAGGAAACGGGTAGGCATTACAGACGATTTTTTAAAGTATATATACTTGCTTTCCTGTGTATGATAAAAAATCTCAATTTTGGTTTTATGTATACGTGATCCAGCAGCCAACACACGGCCGCCGTCTTGAGATACCTGTTGAAGCCTGTTCACATTACTGTATTAGGCTGGCACTGTTTCCTTTATATCCAACCACTATTAATGATGAAGAATGATGTGTTACTGTTCCTCCATCCCTCAAAATGACATGTAGAGGAACAGGGAAGGTTTAAAATGATGAAATATTATCACCGGGTCCTGTCGGCTGCTAGCCTAGTTGTAGTCCTGTCTCCGTTTGTCATGTTTTTCCTTTGGTTGATGTACGTGTGTGTGTGTGTGTGTGTATTTACCTAGTTGTAATATACAGGTGTGTGTGTGTGTGTTTGTATGTGTGTGTTTTAATTAAAGCACCTACCAGGAACACATATATTCATACATAGTGTAAACTGTAACATTGTCTAAACATTCATACAAGATTTTTTATTTGCTTTTTTTTTTAATTTTTTTATTTTATTTATTTATTTATTTATTTATTTATTTATTTATTTATATATATAACATTAAAAGGGTACTGGCTAAGGGACAACAAATATACGTAAAAAAAAATCCCGTTTGTGGCCAGACCCTGTAAAGAGGACAGTAGGAGAAATAGAAGCAAGGAAGGGGTGGAGGTTCAGTTCAAGTAATTATAATGAATAATGATGCAATTAACAGGGCACTTTGGGGTTGCATAATTACACTAATGATAATTAATGACTTCAGAGATGTTATTAGCGTGAGCAGAATGGTTAAATTGTCAAGAAATTCATACAAACATACGTACTAGGTGTTGATATAATCCTTGTCCTCTGATGCAGAATAATGTCTTAGTATGTCTTAGCCTTCAGGTATCTTCATCTACGGGAACATTCATACATACATATACATTCATACATGTGTACTAGGTATTGATGTACAGGTCTGATACAGAATAATATCTTGCATCTTATCCTCAGGTATCTTCATCTACGGTAATTGGTATGAGGAGCCGGCGGTGATGGTTGAAAACATGCTCTTCCCTAAACTACTGGCCGTCAACTGTCCTAACTTTGACTTCTCTGCTTGTAACTTTTCCGAGAGAAACATGTACCTCAAGTAAGTGTGTGTGTGTGTGTGTGTGTGTGTGTGTGTGTGTAATAATAATAATAATAATAGACGGTTTATTAGGAAATGCAGCCATAAGCTGAAAATATACATTTTAAAATTGCTTAATTCTAAATGTGAGGAGTGGAAGACTGTTTCTTCTTAACATGAGAGTATTCAGACAAATTGCTAGCATAGTGATAGGTGGTGGTATGTGGTGGGTCGAGGTGGGTCAGGTCAGGTCAGGTCCGCTTCGCGACCCTATCCACCCGGTGCCATGAGGTGACGGTGGTGTAGCACCTTGGAGGCCGGGGATGGCCTCGAGCCAGGGTTAATGGCATCGCCTTCAGGTGTTGGAGAAGGTGCCGCCTGTAGGAGGCCGACGTCTACGAGGCAGCTGACACAGGGTGATGGCTGGAAGTGCAGGTGTAGGTGGTGGGTAGAGGTGCAGCTGTGGGTGGTGAGTGGAGGTGGTGCAGCTGTGTTGGCGGGAAGGTGGTGGTTCGGAGGGGATTAACAGGCCTGGATTAGCACCGATAGCCCTCCGCACAGTCCCAGCTAGTGAGGTCAAGACTCGTCTGCCCACTCGGTTTTCATTGTTATAGTTCTTAAATTTTCTTCCTTTTGCTTTAAGAAACTTCACTGTGTTGTGTGTTAATTACAAGTTCACTGTTCTTAATTGTGTAGAACCTCCACTTCTCACTGAGATTAGGTAGGGGTGGGGAGAGGGTCAACACATAGACCCCAGGCGGCCCCGAGGAGCGCCAAGACCACACGACCTGACCCTAGCGAGGTCAGAGGCCGAGTGTGTGTGTGTGTGTGTGTGTGTGTGTGTGTAATAATAATAATAATAATAATAATCTCTTTAATACTATACTATATAGATGAATATGATATAACCTTTGTCCACAAGTATGAATTTATCCTCTGTGACTAATGTAACTAAAGGAGGAGGAGAGAAGGAGGAGGAGGAGGAGGAAAAAAAGAAGAAGAAGGAGGAGAATGAGAATGAGAATGACAAGGAAGAGGAGGAGGAAGAGGAAGAAGAAGGAGAAGAAGAAAAAGGAGGAGGAGGAGAAGAAGAAGTAGTAGTAGTAGTAGTAGTAGTAGTAGTAGATATAAGTGATAGAAAGATAATATTTCCCTAACAATATCCACCACACTACTAAGTAACACTAATAAAATAAACCTTATATTATCATCATTATTATCATCATTATCATTATTATTATTATTATACATTTATGAACTCCGACAGGGACCGCAGGGATGGCATGAGCAAGGAAGGGTCAGGTCGGGTCGCTATCATGAGAGCCACGGGTCTCCTACGCTCATACACACTCGAGTGCAACTACAACACCGGCAGGATACACAACCCAACACCGCCATCACCTCTAGACCATAAAAAATACCCACAAAGTCCCCTCTCTGTACCCCCAAAGTACACGCCGGCTGTGTTTGAAGATGTAAGTATTGTGTGTGTGTGTGTGTGTGTGTGTGTGTGTGTGTGTGTGTGTGTGTGTGTGTGTGTGTGTGTGTGTGTGTACCTTGCCTTATCTACCCACATTAGGATACGTTTGCTTGATATAAAGATCTATTCATCTATCTCCCCTAAAGGAGGTGACACATTTGCCTTCATGTATATTACTTATTTTAAACAGATCATTTCTCTTCTAACAATACGATACACAGTGATATAGTACTTGTTTCCTTGTTTCAGTGTAGGCATCAGCTTAGCACAGTGATATAGTACATGTTTCCTTGTTTCAGTGTGGGCGTCAGCTGGGCGTGAGTCTCCTTGACCTTGTGGGGGGTGGATGTGAATGGTCCCGTTTGCCTCAATCACAATATGGTACCTTAGCAGGCGTCAGGACATGGCTGCATCACTTCCTCACCTCCTCTGCACTCTCCCCTCGGAACCAGCCGGCCGGACAGCAAACACCTCGTACATTCACCTCCCGTACTACAAACAAGCTGGGTGTGGAACGGCTGGGTGGAGCTCGGGTGACAGCAAGCGGCCCCAGACTAGGCCTCAGTAGGCAAGGTCCCCCCAGTACCCCAGCCTCCCCCAGACTCCCCCGGACGCGTGGCCAGCGAGTCCGTAGACACTCGTGGTGCTTGACGGTAGATGCAGAGAACCAGGAGCCTCGTGAAGCCTCGGAAGGACCGGCAAGACCCAGGCCAACCAGTGCTAAGAAACCCATGACACCCGGAAGCATGTCACCGCGCTGTAAACCCAAGTCACAGAAGGTTAAGGCCCCTTCACCCATTAAGACGGGTGTATCTCGCTCCCTCACCTTCACAGACTTAGGGGAGAGTAGTCACATCTCAGCTGAGAGTAAGATGGCTAGCACTAAAATGACCTCTAATAAGCATAGCCTCACAGCCTCAGTTAGCCTCACACCCAACCTTAATGTTAAACTATCCATCTCGGACACTCCTGAGAGCCCCAAGCTGGTGAAGAAAGTAGAGAAGATACGAAGACAGCGCAGTAAAGGTTTAGCATCAAGCACGAAGAAGCTTAAAGTCTGCCCAAGCTCAAGTTCAAGTACAGATGAGTCAAGCTTAAAGGGCAAAGAAACCTTATTTTACAACCTACCATCCCTGGACGCAAGTGAACGGAAATGCAACCCACTCTCCCCCTCACAGGAAGGTTTCTATACAGCCGGTCAAAGCCCTTTATCTCCTAGGTCTCCCCTGTCCTCCGTGTGTGAACCCCAGGCTAGCCAAAGCAGCCCCGGCCTCAGCTTAATCACCACAACTGCGTCTTGTGACCTATACGTACAACCCAAGTCCCCTGTTGTAGTGACCTCAGCCAAGAAGGTCAGCAAGGTTATATCTACACCTAGTAAGCGTTCCAGCAAACATACGCTAAAGTCACTCTCTAAAAGCATGGATCGTCTACCTGCCGTGGCGGGGGCAGCCGGGGAACGCCTTAAGCTCCTCCCTAAGAAGGTGAAGAAGAAGGTCTCGGCCAGGAGTGTGTCTGACCTGCCGGCCACTATCACCTCCCAGGCCATCAAGCCAGCCACATCACAACCAACACTAGACTGGATCATTAGTGAACCACCGCAGACATTGGCATCAGATTTAGACCCAGTGCCGCCTAAGCTTAAGAAGAGGAAGAAGAACAGTAGAAAGTCTCTCTAAATAACTGGTGTGGTGAAATTTTTTGGTGTCTTGAATAATTCTGCAATGTAAGGTCATATTTGTATGTTATTTAACCCCAAACAAACTCAAGAAGAGAAAGAAGAACAGTAAAAAGTCCCTCTAAATTGTGACCTTGGGATTCTTGGTGTGTCTACTCTGTCTGTTGAATAATTCTGCAATGTTAGGTCATATTTGTATGTTATTTGACCTCAAACAAACTGAACTTAACCCATTTTCCACCTCAACTCAAGAAAGGTAATTAATAGGCTATGAAAATGGATGAGGATTAACTGGATGATGGATAGAAGTGGAAGGGGAAGAGAATACAAATAATGATGATGATGAAGTGGGAAATAAGATGATAAATGATAAATGGAAGTGGAATGAAAGATAATATAAATAATTAGAAAGTCCCTTTAAATACCTGGTGTGTTTACTTTCTGTCTGTTAAATAGTTCTGCAAAGTAAAGTCATATTTCAATGTTATTTTACCTCAAAGAACCTTCTCTATTAATGTATATAACTCATATTCACTGCAACTTTTGTTCATAACTAAACAAACGCATTCTTGATAATTATAGTCAGATTATTTTTGAACCATAATATCAATAATAATAGTTTCATTCAAAAAAATATCTACTCTTTGTTCTATGGAGCTCAGTCTGCAAATTAATAGTATCAATAATAGTAGATAATAGCAATTAATAACATGAAAATATCTACATTATTGACGCCTAACATGATATCAAAACAATACAGGTTACTTATCAATATTCCGATTCCATCATTTTCTGGGCATGAATTTCAGAGCACAGTTTCAAATTTCCCAAGTTGGCGCATCACTGTTTTTGGAAGGCACTGTTTATGTTTATATTTTGATGATGCTGTACCCAGAATTAACTGTTTCCTCATGCTGGATTATTGATAGTCAACCTGTACCACCAGAATGATTAAATGATCCCAGCTTAACATGTCACCAAGTGTTATGTTATAGCCATTAATAACATGAAAATATCTACATACATAGTTGACGCGTAACATACCAAAACAATAACATCAGAATAATGAAATGATACACACCTGATGTTATGTTAGGCTGAGGCAGCATCTTTCAGGTAGTTTGTTCTCACCTGTTCAAAGCAAAACACACTAACACCATTCAATACTAACCTCACTCACTCACTGGGGAGGAAGAAGGATGTGCTGGGGAGGCTTGTGTGACAGTTATCATAAAAAAAAAAAAAATAATGCTAATCTCTGCTCACTCACTCACTCACTCACTCTTTGGGGAGAAAGTTATGTGTTGGGGAGGAAATTGTGTGCTGGGGAGGAATGTGCTGGGCAGGGATGGGATGGGGAGGAATGTGGTAGGGAAGGGTGTGTGGTAATTATCATCAAAATAGATGCGTTAGTTATCAATAAAGATAAATAAATAATTCTGCAGGACCAGTGAAGGGCTTCCAAGGTGTCACAAATTGCAGTCACAAATATATAATCTCCACTACTCTGCACACTAACTGTTCAGGTGAATGACAAGCTTGAGGGAAGGTTCTGTTTACATACTTGAAAGGAAGAGTTAATAAGTCACCCTAACACACTAAGGCTTGTAATGTTGGGACTCCTGCTAACATAGGCCTAAATATTTGATACACACATTGCCGCTACTAACTGTGATGTCTGTAGATTGGAGTGGAAACTATTTGACACTTTAAAGATGAAAAAGGTTCAGGAATTATGACTTTGCTGACTATTGAGTAGAAAGTTAACAATCAGGTGTGTGTGTGTGTGTGTGTCTGTGTGTGTGTGTGGTTTGAGACACCAGCAGTAAAGACATTTAAGTACCCGAGGAATTATCAACATGGGCACACCTTCCCTTCCCTATTAAAGACCAAAATAACAGGAACCATTCACCTCCAGCTTGTGTTTGTGTTGAAGATGAACAGAATAGTAATAGTAATAGTAATAGTCAGGCAGACATTGCAAGACAAACTGTAGCTCCCTTAAAATGATAACCCTTTAGTTTAACCCTTTTTTGACCCTTTGTTTGATGTATACATAGCACAAAACTTGCTCCTTTAAAATGATAACCCTTTTTTAACCCTTTTCTAACCCTTAGTTTAATATAGGATGCAGTCTGTTGTTCAATATAATCTCTACATAGCTCAATACCATTTACAAAAACAAACAATGACTTAGTTTCTCTCATTAATGTGTGATGTACATATTGAATTTATAGACAATGTACAGATGTAATTAATACCCTCACCTCTTCCCATCCTATCCCTCCCTTCACATCCCATCCCATCCCATCCCATCCCATCCCATCCCATCCTATCCCTCCTTCATCCCATCCCATCCCATCCCATCCTATCCTATCCCTCCTTCATCCCATCCCATCCTATCCCACTTCATTTAACGTATAGCTTAGTGAACCATTAAGAGAGCCAGCTGGACCACGCTCTGGACTCATGTATTCCTGCCTTCATTTGTAGATTTAGTACAAAACATTGATGTGTAATTTTTGTACTCTTACCCTTGCTTGGCTTGTAGAATGTTTGTTAATGCAGATGTAATTTTGTAGACTTGTTGCAAAGAAGACATTAGTTAGTTATGACTGGTGTGTGTGTGTGTGTGTATGTGTGTGTGTGTGTGTGTGTGTGTGTGTACATACAGGTGTGTGTGTGTGTGTGTGTGTGGTAGAGGAATGGTCTCCCCATGTGTGTAGGTCAGGTCATGTCCGATCTGACCTCAACACAGTGAGATATGTGATGGTGCTCATTGTTAAACTTTTTTATTTGAAATTTTTCTACGGCAATTCACGTCTTTAGCTAAACAATATTTTCTTTACACGGTTGTTGAATTTTTTTTGTTGGTGGTCTTGAGATGACATTGATAAGGATAGAGGCAAGAGGCAAGTCCATTCTGCCTCTATACTACTGGCGCCAACGGTTTGTGATATAGAATCAACATCGGTTTATATTGATATTTGACATTTTTGGAATTATTTTTTTATGATCATTGGACGGTTTAAGGAAACAGAAAGGAGGAGGAGTGTGGGTGAATGTTTCCTGTGTGTGATAATAATTAATATTAATACTAAATGTACACTTGACAATACAACTTTTTACACCTCAACCTGATCTGATGAAAGAAAATGTAATGTTACTTCAAAACCGGTGATTTATTACTAAATTATACTAAAGTTGTATTAATTAATTCAACTTGCTTGCTTGTATCATACATTCAAATTTATAAACTCTTCAGGCTCAGGTGTAAAAAATAGTTGATCTGGCAAGTGTACATGATTTACATTGTACATAAAACTGATAAGTTACAAGTCTGAAGGAAGCTTGTGAGGAAGGCGACTTGTGACCAGCTTGTTGGCATGACAGTGAAACATTTGTAACATTTTCAACACTGGATTCATAGTTAATATACTTTTAAAACAATGAGCCAACATGAGTAGAATGCAACTAACAACACAATTTGTAATAGTTACAAATCTGTACCCATTTCATTCATTTTATAACACCCATCCAATTTATATTAGTAATTAGTATAAATTTCCTTCACTAACCTAATAGAATACATACCTTAGAAGCCAATGTTCCGAGGAAACCCGACAACAGCAACACACAAAGATATAAATTGTCCCGTTAATAGTGTGTATTAACCATGCAGGTGTGGAACATTTATACTGCAGGTGTGTTGAAACAGTTTGGAATCATTTCACATACAACCACCACCACCACTCCTACATAATGACTGCCAAGTTTAAATACACATTCTAACCTCAATATGTATCTAGCATGACAGTCTGAAGGGAGTTTGGTAATGCATCCTTAGTATTCTAGGAAGGAAACA
>JAPQNM010002137.1:142500-145000 GCA_029783475.1 Metacarcinus magister | reverse complement strand
GAAGATAGCCTACAGGTGCTAAAGGACATGACAGAAAAAAAATAATAAATGAATATATAAAGTACATCCAATACTCTAATTACGAATGTTTAAATGTTGTGGCTTCACCTGCCTATCTGCTACCCTTCCTTCCTTCCACCGAGTACATAGCAGGAAGGAAATCATGTGTTCTACTGCTACTACTACTACATCCTACTGTGGTGTTATGTGAGGTTGTGTAAGGCAACACGGCTCACTAATGTAATAACAATATCATATCAATATTATCAGAATACTTAAGAGAATAATTACATCAAATAGTGAGAACAAATCCTCTTTGACAAAGTGATAATTTAAAACCTTTGTAACACAGCAAAACTTAAGTTCACATTTTGTTAAATAAATAAAGATAATATCCAATCAGGAGATCAATTAAAAGGTTATTTTCATTTATTCTTTGTAAATCTATAACCAAAAGTTGTTTTATGGGAAGTATTTTTTATAACCTCATGATTTCAAAGTTCATATTTTAACCTTCAAGAAAATGTGTTAATGTTTCCATACAATCTATTATCACCAAACATCTTACTCACAGATGAATACTAAGTGAAATAACTCAAATTCTATGATTCTAAAAATACAAACCTTATCTGCTATACATTTTTTACAATTATTATGAACTTAGTGTCAAAAATACTGTTTCAAAACAAAATAATACCATAATATTTAGGAGACATCACCAATAAAGTTAATAATCGTTATTCCCATAATAAATGTATCATAATTAAATACAAATTTTACTGATTCACCTCCTACCTGGGTTGTTTCTTCAAAATAAGTAAATAAATCAAAATAAATTAATAAATAAACAGACAAACATGAAACAGACAAAATTAACAACCCATTAAGGTAGAAACATATTATACATTATTAAAATGATGTAAAATTAAGACGACTTCCTCACTATCACAAACTTGAATACTTTAAACCTACAACTCATGTATTCAACACAAACACTGTTGACGGAACACACCAGCTGAACCTAACCAAGCAGTCTTAGTGAGTTGTTTAATGGAGGCTGACGGCTGACGTGAGAGTGAGTGTACGCAGCTGTCCACTATACACTACACACCCTTGGAGCCTCACTAACACAACACAACACAAGGTCACTTCATCAATGCAAGGTCACTCACTCACTCACTCTTGACACAACACTTTCACTCCATTGCAATATTACCTTTTTTTCACACTAAATATTACCTTTTTCCCCACTAATTATTACCTTTTTTTCCTGCTAAATATTATCTTTTTTTCCCTCTAAATATTACCTTTTCCCCCCACAAAATATTACCTTAACCCCGCTAAATATTACCCTTTTTTCACACTAAATATTACCTTTTTTCCCGCTAAACAATGCTCTATAATAACCCATAGAAATTTAGCTTCTATACTTCACAAAAATGTCTTCCTGGTTATAATTTATTGTATAGTATAATACAAATAATAAAGTGACTGTTCCTTGTACACACTTAGGTACATGTTTGAGTGTTGACGTAGTTCTGTGTGTGTGTGTATGTGTGTGTGTGTGTGTGTGTGTGTGTGTGTGTGTGTGTGTGTGTGTGTGTGTGTGTGTGTGTTACAGGTTGATTATCAATAATCCGACATAAACAAGCAGCTAATTCTGAGTACAGCGCCATCAATACATAAACATAAACAGTGCCTCCCAAATACAGTGATGCGCCAACCCAGGAAGTTTGAAACTGCGCTCTGAAATTCATGCCGGAAAACTGATGGAACCGGAATATTGATAGATAACCTGTGCTGTCAACCACACACTGAATTACTGTCTGAAGGCCAAGGTAAGTCCAGTTGTAAGGTGGAAGGAAGGATAGGGTGAAAGAGTATGTGGAAGAAAGATGCGCTGAGAGAGTGTTTCAATAAGGAAGGAGGGAGTGTGTGGATAGGGAGAGAGAGGGAGTGTTTCAATAAGGAAGGAGGGAGTGTGTGGATAGGGAGAGAGAGGGAGTGTTTCAATAAGGAAGGAGGGAGTGTGTGGATAGGGAGAGAGAGGGAGTGTTTCAATAAGGAAGGAGGGAGTGTGTGGATAGGGAGAGAGAGGGAGTGTTTCAATAAGTAAAGTAGATAGATAGATTGATAAAAAGAGGTGAAGGATATAGTTTGGCAATTCGTCTTCTTGCTTTCACAGTTCCCATTAAGTACAACATAAATTACGACTTGAATATGATAAAAAGGTGCATGTGTGTGTGTGTGTGTGTGTGCCTTACAGGTTGACTATCAATAATCCGGCATGAGCAAACACCTCATCCTGGGTACAGCGCCATCAACACATTCAGCAGGAAGTAATTGTGACAAGTATTCCGTATGAAACGAGCTTTAGTTGACATCATAGAGTGTACATGTTAAACTATTTCCATTGAGTTTTGCCGAGTAACTGTCCCTGTCGCAAGGTCCATTATGCCAAGGACAGACAGACAGACAGGCCGTTCCATCAATACACTTC
>JAPQNM010002137.1:67500-137500 GCA_029783475.1 Metacarcinus magister | reverse complement strand
GTCCCGGGGTAACGGATTACTGGGCACCACAGACTCAAAGGCCAATGTGACGGCAGATGAACGAACACACACACACACACACAGCTACTCCCTTCAGTGTAGTTATTAATGTTGTGTTCTTGGGTTGTAGGACCGAGGCAGACAGTGAACTACAACTTACATCTATATAGTGACAGTTAGGAGTGGATGCCAGAACTAATGATGAAATTCCTAACATTACAACAACTAACACACAATCACATTCAGTCTTACACATCCACACATTAATATTTTTTTCCATTTTTGAAGTTTTTTTTGGTTTTTATATATATATATATTTTTTTTTCTTTTTTCACATTTTCAGTATTCTTTTTTATTTTACTTTTTTTTGTTTGTTTTTTGGTCTACATAAATCTACATATTTACAACTGCTGCAACCTTGACTCCTACATGAAACTATAACCTATAACTTTGTGATGTAACTAGCACGGGTGGCAAGCCTGACAGCCATACAGACATACAGACAGTCATACAGCCATGCAGATATACAACCATACAGACAGATAGCCATACAAACAGACACACAGAGAAGGAAAATTACTCTTTATGAATGCTAAATGTGTTGTCTAGATTTGACATAGAGGAGAATATAGAGGAGAATGTTAGCTTGAGAGAGAGAGAGAGAGAGAGAGAGAGAGAGAGAGAGAGAGAGAGAGAGAGAGAGAGAGAGAGAGAGAGAGAGAGAGAGAGAGAGATACAGACAAACAGAAAGAAGTAAGAAACCTTTAATTTTTTTTCTAACCTACCAATAAATCGTATATATCCAATTTTCCTTCATATTCTTACATTTTAATTGTGATCTTTTTACTTAAGGGTCTAAATAAAGATTAAAAAATTCATATGAGTTAGATAGCAAATATTTTATACCTTTTCTATGGTTAACGAGAGCTAATTGTCCCATTAATAAGCTTCCGTAAGTTAGGATTGAACCCGCAACCTTCAGGACATGAGGCAAGTACTGTAGAACAAAACCAGGACCTACCACATAACCAGTACTGTGCCACATAACCACATAACTACATACCACATACTCTACTAATCATCATAAAGAAATTAATAAATAAAAAATAAATAAAAAATCCATACAAATTTATTTTAATACCACCCTGTTTATATATCGTTTTCACACCATCTTTTACACCCACTCAGGTTCATATTGCTTGTATATTAATGTTCAGATGCTCAAAAGTTCGTCTATAAATCACATTGAAAGGGTAAACATATCTTGATAATATTTCATCCTTTTCTTGGCCAGACATTTTTGGAATCATATTTGCCGGCACCAAAGTGAGGTTACGGCAAGGTAAAAAAAATTATAATATTAATTTAAATCTGTATTGAGGTTCATATTTGAAATGCTGGCAATGCAATTTAATCCAATATTTTTTAAGTATTATATTTTTGCTTGTAGGAATATTTTATTTTATTTTATTTTATTATTTTTTTTTCCCATTAAAACGGTACTGGCTAAGGGACAAGCAATTGAAGTGATTGAGATGGTGTAGGAATATTAGATTGAATTGTGTGTGTGTATGTGCGTGTGTGTGTTAAATACGACCAACAATACACACACAGGTTTGAGGTCATTGTGAGTGTGTTTCTGCCTTGCCTTGCCTCACAGCCTCAGTTAGGGGGAGGAGGAGGGGGGCAAACACACACAAACACACATACACAAGAAGCTAGTAGAAGGGGGGAAGGGGGTGTTATAAGGTGTCAGACTGTCAGCCTCAGTTAGGTGTCAGACTGTCAGTATTAGTCAAGATAAGACCTGCTTCCTTGAACAGTGATTTTTCTTACACTGTTTCCTAACATGCTGTACAAATAAAGGATGAAGATTTTACCGTTTTTTTTTTAACCTTTCATGTGATATGTATAAATGAATAAACGCACACCCATACACACACACACACGCATCCACACACACACATACATACTTTGAAGAACCACCTCACACACACACACACACACACACACACATAGGAGGATAGGATTCCAGCCTTCCGCTCCTGCCGGGATTGTAAGGACACAAACCCTGGTATTATTCCCGTACCTATCATCTGTTAGGTCAACACAGGTTACATTGTTTAAGAATAAATCCATTAGGTCTCAACCAGACCCGGGATTTTAATCAAGAAAAGCCTGACGTGTAAATACATACATCGTCAAAACTGGGGTTTTTTTTTATTTTAATTTTTTTTTTAATGTCCTTAACCTGTGGCGCTGGTAGGCCTAATAGAGGCATTAAATGGTCAGCCTAAGACCATTTAATGACTCCAAAACACTAATTAATTCAACCATCTAGTTATTAGTCGTTTCCATCCAAAGTTTCCCTTAATTAGGGATAACTGTTTTTTGTAGAGACTGAGAAGTTTCATCCACAGATATTGGGGACAAAATATCCTCAATTTATTCTCCACCTTTGAATGTGTGAAACAGTGAGACAGTGAGCTTAATAAACGAAGCTTCAGTAACTAATCCTAGTATATAGTGAGCCAGTTTTAGTAAGTCAAACTGGCACTCCGAGTGAATGATTTTATAGATTTTAAATTAAAATTTTTTTTTTTATATATTACATTTTACATTAAAAGGGTACTGGCTAAGGGACAACAAAAATACGTAGAAAAAAAAGTCCTGCTTGTGGCCAGACCCTGTAAAGAAGACAGTAGGAGAAATAGAAGCAAGGAGTGGAGGTCCAGTTAACATTAGAGGTCTGTTGACACTCTTTTGAAAGAGTTTAAGTCATAGGCAGGTGGAAAAACAGACAAAGGAAGAGAGTTCCAGAGTTTACCAGTGTAAGGGATGAAAGAATGAAGATACTGGTTAATTGTTGCATTAGGAAGACAGACAGAATAAGGATGAGAAGAAGTAGAAAGTCTTGTGCAGCAAGGTCGCGGGAGGAGTGGAGGCATGCAGTTAGCAAGTTGAGAAGAGCAGTTAGCATGAAAATAGCGGTAGAAAAGAGATAAAGATGTCAGTGACTTAAAGAATCAAGACAGTCAGTTAGAGGAGGAGAACAAGGTAGGATAGAACAAGGCTTCTCCCCACCCTACTCTCCCTCCGCCAATCAAACGGAAAAAAATATATATAAAAATGTTCATTGTAGAAAATAAACAATTGGAAATTTTATGAAAACTAATTAAATGTGAATAACAAGTGTTAGTTAATAGTTAGGAGTGGTGTGCTGTTTTGAATAACTGTGCATGTCCTTCATACTGTATTCTGTATGCTGTATTATTCCTACACTTGTATTCTTACTGTAAATAAAATAAATAAATAAATAAATAAATAAATAAAAATATAAATATAAAAAAATCAAAATGTAATTATGCTGACATAAAACAGTTACAGCTTAAATCCCTTTTTTTTATATATAACTATATAAAGCTTAATTTTTTCAAACTTAAGGTAAAAATAAAATACGAATTACGCATCATAGTTTTTACCCAAAAAACTCAAATGTAAATTAATAAATCACAATAGAATTATGATCATGATATAACAAGGCATTTTTTGAGCCATGTAGAAAAATCTCATTGAGAAAAAAACATCAACTTTAGATTGCAAAATAAAAGTACTACTCTTGAAACATAAATATAAAGCCAGCGTCTAGAATCTGTCTAGAACGAATCACTAAAGGTTCAGTAAAGTTTCAGTAAAAGTTCAGTAAAAGTTCTGTAAAGGTTGAGTAACAGTTCAGTAAAAATTCAATAAAAGTTCAGTAAAAATTCAGTCAACGTTCAGTAAAAGTTCAGTAAAGGTTCAGTAAAGGTTTAGTAAAAGATAAGATAAGATAAGGTAAGGTAAGGCAAGGTAAGGTAAGGTAAGGTAAGGTTTAGATAAGATTAGCTAAGGTAAGATAAGATATTTTAAGATAAGGTAAGATAAGGTAAGGTAAGGTAAGGTTATTCAAGGTAAGGTTCACGGTAACATGCTGCTAATTAATTAACTACCAATTGACACATGCAGTTTGCTAATAGGTTGTTAGGTGAATCATCTCAGTAAATTGATGATAAAATTAAGAATTACTCTGTGCAAAAAAAGGGAAAGTTTAATTGCAAACTACTATAGTATTTTTGTATTTGGTTTTTTCCTTTTATTTTATTTACTTTTTTTATATTTCTGTAAGTCAGTTCAAAACCTCCGTCTGAACCGACTGTAAGATTTTTGTATTTTGTTATAAAAATTCTCTATTTTAGATACGAGGGGAATTTTTTTTTTTAAACTTTACAAGGAAATTAAATACCAGTTGAGAGAGAGAGACTTGCTATGTGAAGTAATAATAATAGTTGGTAAATAATATCCATTAGAAACAAAACTAATGAGAATGTGAAGAAATAGAAGAGAGATATGAATTGAAATAAAGTAAGGTTGAATTTTCATTGGAATATAATATCAAAATACGCCTTACTAAAAATTAATATCATGTTACGAGCACAGAATACATCGATAAAAATTAATAATGAGTCCACACTTGGTACTGTCTATATGCTTTTTGCTGTATTAATAAAATGACTTAAATAATAATATTCTAAATCACAAACAATAATCGCAGGAATCATTCTAAATATTCACTGCAATGAGAGAACAAAAAAAATCATTAAATAAAAAAAAAAATACGACATGAAAATGAATACAATTACACCCACTTAGAACTCTGAGAACTATTTCCAACTAATTCAATCTATCATTCACTAATAGAAAAACTGAAATGAATTTTTTTTCAAAACCAAATACAACGTAAACTTCTCCTCAACATAGTAAATATTTTTTCCTTAAAGCAGGATGGAAAAAATAAATAAATAAATAAAAATTAATGAATATCTGCTTATATTCAGTAATAGATAAACTGAAAGAGTTTTTTTCTTCAAAACTAAATAAATCAAACTTTTCTTCAACATAATAAATCTTTTCTCTAAACACACATAAGCAGAAAAAAAAACCAGCCACATAATTATCTCTGGTCTGTGTTTATCTAATTACTTGAATTAATGACCATCTGCTTATTAATTAAGGATCATTATGTGTTTAATTAAAGGAGGGGAGTGTTCAGGTACAACAGTTGGGTATCAAACTGCCACATACCACATACCACCAAGATTAGATGTGTTTTCATCTTTCTTTCGCTTCTTCATCATAATAATCACTCATTATTACTTACAGGAGACAATAACGCACACACACACACACACACACATACACACGTACATACACACACACACACCGCCAATACAATGATATTTGGACATCATTGTAATTACTTAAACCTAACCTAACCTAACCTAACTTACAGAAATGTTTCATCAATTTGTGTAACCTAATCGGGGTTGGGTTTGAATTTTGTACTTTGTGCTATATTTATATAGGAAAATCCCACCTGATTTAATGAATGAATTACACCAGCTGGCTACACGTATAGAATGTTGATCACACACACACACACACACACACACACACACACACACACACACACACACACACACACACACACACCACACACACACACAAGGCTACTTACATTTCTACTTCACTAACTACAATGGCATGCAATTTCATGTTCAATAGTTCAATACAGTAAATGTTTATATAACAAAACATTATTGGCTTGGAAGTGTGTCTATACAATGTTCACAATACTTATAGATCACTGTTCTGTTTCCATTAATCTTCATTTAATTCAACACAAATTAAATGTTTCTTCAACCTTAATTCAAACTCTTATTTAAGGCATTTCTTGGTCAGTCTTATAACCATACCAAGATGTCCGCCATTCACCTTCACATCACTTCAACATAAACACGTATTTCATTAACACAATACAACTTTGCACCACTAACTCGCAAAGAAAACTTCAGATAATAACTACTTTCATATAGTTAGTTTTCAATCCTCACAATATTGACCGAGATAGAGGAATCAGAAGGAATTTTCACCCTTCTATTATTGATCTGCATTAAGGGAAGTACTGATAGAGGGGACTGGTGGTAGGATGTCCTTTCTTTCCTGCCAGTTCCTTAGGGGTAAACACACCTTCCTCCTCTTTATTCCCCTCTGTAGAAGCAGGAGGTTGTAGGGATGAGCGCAACACACCAGCGTAAGTCTTGCTATCCCTCCCTAGTGTGTCAGCCAGGGTGAGGTTGTCTATGGACTGTGCTACGTTTTTCAGGCCTAATTCTCCATGGGTTGATGCTGCCATGCGGAGGTTTTCTGACCCCATAGCCCACACAGCATGTTCCTGCCTCTCCCCCCCTGATGCCACGCCCCGGCTAGCTACCTCCTTGCTGCCCCGCCTTAGGTAAAGAGGTAAGCTTGGGGTGCGGTATCCTGGGGTTGACTCAGCTAGGTCAAGCCGAGTCATTGGATCCACTATGGAATTAAACCCACTGAACCCAGGTGGTGGTGGGACCCCAGTGCCGGTGCCAGTGCCAGTGCCACCTCCCTTACTACCCTGGGACTCATCACCGTCCGGCACTACTCGCTCGGACTCTCTAGGGACAGCCATCACTCGCTCCATGTCTTTGGGGTTCCCTAGAGGTCCACCGGGGGCACGAGACAGCACGGGAGGTGATAGTGGCGTAACAGTGTTCTGCTGACCTCTGTGGAGTGACGCCTCTAACTCCTGTACCGTCACCATCTTCCCCATGTCGATTTTAGTGTTTGGGGCGGGGGAGGAGCCTGACCAGGGGCTGACAGGGGGGGGACCTAGGCGCGGGGGAGGCCTACCAGATATATTATTAAGCCAGGAATCAACGGTGGGACTACTTACCCTACCTTCTCCTCGGCCCTCCGCGACCTCGGAGTCAAAGCACACCCATGACCCCGGCTTGACTGGGGGAAGGTCATCGATGAGCTCGTCAATGGCACGGACAACGTCAGGAATATCCGGCGGGTGATCGTCTGGTACACCCACCATCACCCGCCCGTTAGACTGGGTTTGAGGGCGTGGCGGTGGGTGTGCGTGGGGGAAATGATGGGGGAGAAGGTTTGGGGGAAGGTGGCGGTGTGGGTGCATGGGAGGATGGTGATGGTGGTGTGGGGGGAGGTGAGGGTGTGGGGGGATATGGGGTGGCGGGTGTGGTGGGGGGTGGGGTGGTATTTGTGGTGGGGGGTGTGATGGGATGTGGAGAGGTGGGTGGAGGGGAGGGTGTGGCGGGGGATGGGATGGAGGTTGGGGGAGGTGATGGGGGTGAGGGTCTGGTAGGTTAGTGGGTGGGGGTGTAGTAGGGGGGGGAGGGAGGGTTAGGAGTCTAGCCCCCAATCCTCCATCATTTGGACTTGTACGTGAACTGAAAAACAAGAAAACAAATGCTAATCATAATTCTGGTTAATATTTCCATTAAAAAAGTTGAACAAGGCAAGGTATTTAGGGAAACTTTACTCTCTAATCTAACTAATTAATCACCAAAACTAATTAACACAGACTAATAGTAGATAATTAAATAATCTTACCTGTCCCAAGACTGAGCTGCAAGAGTAATGGTTCCTTCAGCAGCCTCTAGGTGCGGTTGAGGCAGACGATACAGTGTTGGAGTTGTAGGAGTCATCTGCCTCTCTGGGAAGTGTACATTATTCAAGAACTGGAAGGTTTTCTCTCCTTCTGTGTGTGTAGGTAGACGCACACGGCGCTGGGCAGGTGGCATTTGCAGGGCATGAGGGAAGCGCGGTCCCCTAATGGTAGACTGTTGACTTAGTAGAGTGGAGGGCTGACCAGTCTGCTTGAGGTGGTGGTAGTGCGCTGGGAGAGCTGTAACATAAACATTACGTCCTACAGAGTCAATATCCGTTGTCGCTCGTCGTACCACAGGGAGACGTGGCGCCGCAGTGGACTGGTAAGGGTAGACAGGCATAACCCCGGGGGGCAGGGAGTACCGAAACCCGGCAGCCTCTAGGAACTGTCCCGAGGCAACTGTTGTAGGCGTAGGTTGACGTAAGGGGTGTGAGGGTGTGATTAAGGGTTGACCGAGCCTTGCTGGGGCCGGCCGGACCACCTGATGCTTGGTTATGGAAGGGTAGGGCATGGGTGACCAGTGTGGGGTTAGGGGGGAGCCATGGGGTACGTACGGTAAAGCCTGTGGGCCTACTATGGGGTGTACTGGGTAGTTGGTGGGCATGATGGAGCTGTACGGGGGTAGGATATTAATGTATGGGGGCACGGTGGGTACTATAGATAGGGGAGGTATGGAGGAGTAGTATAAGTATCTAGGGATGAATTCAGGGGCTAAGGGGTTGAGGACGTAGGTTTTTTTAAGCTCTACGCCGTCCAGCTGTGACCTCAGAGCTGACCAGGTTATGCCGTACAGTGACCCAGCCTCTGAACACAGCTGCAAGAACCGCTCCCAGAGTTTCCTGTTGAATTATATCATTGTCATTATTATCCTCATCATCATCATCATTATCATTATTATTATCATTAATTATAAAGACAGTGATACGCTTATAAGAAAGTTGCAAAGCTTTCTAACTCCACCTTATCCCAGTAAATATATCTAGTAACACACACAGACAGACAGACAGACACACAGATAGACAGATAGATAAATAGACAGTGGAACAACAAAATATAATAGCCAAGACTACCACCATACAATTACCAGCACTAATACAACCATACACTAAATACAATGAGGTAAATACACTCACCTACACCTCCCCACTGAGCATAGAGAGACGGGATCGCCCACCACCGCCACCAGACTCTGTGCTCGGGTAATGGCGGTGGTGAGCAGCTTGGCGTTAGACAGGAAACCAAAGTCAAGACCCTCGTCACCTGTCTTGCATGTGTGGCGGGTGCGTACAGTGGAGAGAATGATCACCCGGAACTGTTTGCCTGGGTGAAGGAAGGAAGGAAGGAAGGAAGGAAGGAAGGAAGGAAGGAAGGAAGGAAGGAAGGAAGGAACAATGGTTATGGGGGACTTAGTAAATTATAACCTAACCTTACCTAACCTATCTTATCCTAACCTAATCTAACCTAACCTAACCTATTCAATAAACAATCAAATTAACGTAACACTATATTTAAACTTTAGTCTCATTTAATTTCACAACTTTTTCTCTATTAAAATCGTAAAATCATAACAATCCACAACTACTTATATTCAATTACTTGCCTTAACACTATATAACAAATGAAAATGTAACATAAAATCATAAAAAAATAAATAAAAAATAATAAAACAATAATGCCATTCCCTTAAGATCATTTTTTTTTTTTACGAACAAAAATACGAAAAAAAAAAAATAATAAATTTTAAAAATCCCGCTAACTTACCTTGTACATTTAGAACCCTTTCCACATTGATCTTATACAGTTTCCGCTTCCTTAGTTCTGCTCTGATCCTCACCATCTGATCCGCATAGGGAGTCACAACACCTATGGAACTCTCGCCTACTGGACCCCACTCAGATTTGGGCCAATATTTGATAATCTCCCCCACCTGTTCACAAACCTCATATACCTGGAAAAAGTGTATTAATTAAGTATTAGTTATAGGTAAGGTCTCTCTCTCTCTCACCCTCTCTCTCTCTCTCACACCTGGAAAAGAAATTGAGGTGATTTAAGAGTTATTGTAATTTTTTTTCATTGTGGTAATCTCCTCTCTCTCTCTGCCCCCCTCCCCCCCTTCACCTCAGAGTTATTATGGAAGGCGGTGGAGCTTGGATCCTGGAAGTCTTCTCCTCGCGCTGTGAAGAAGGTGAGAGGATAGAACTTAGGGTGGGCCGTCTGCTTCCCGCTGGCCACCAACCGTCCCTCGTAGAACAAGTCTGAAGTGTACTGAAGGAAGGAGGATTGAAATTAATAGAGAGAACTCACAACTACAGTGTAAAATGTATAATAAAACTTCTTATTTCCTCTCCACCTTCATATGGAATACCTAACCTAGCCATAACACAATACAATCATTAACCTAACCTGACCTTAACCTTAATTAACCTTACCTTGATGATAGCAGAATGTGACCTGTAGTTCTCCACCAGCATAATCTTACAGGGAGAGTCTGCAGGGTACAGGTCATAGAGGCGTTCTAACAGGGATGTACCGAGGCCGCGCTCATCACAGAACGGAGAGAACACCTGAAAATATGTGTTCATGTTCATTAATATATTACTGAGAGAATACCTGAAAATGTGTGTTCATGTTCATTATTATATTACTGAGAGAATTCCTGAAAATGTGTGTTCATGTTCATTATTATATTACTGTTACGTTTAATCATATTCGCTAAACATACACTTCTTAATGGAAATATTTCTCACAATTATATTATCTTCCTTTCCTTTTCTTTCTATAATATAATAATGTTAGTTAATTGTAATCTTTTAATGCTAATATTTCTCACAATTATATCATCTTCCTTTCCTTTTCTTTCTAAAATATAATAATGTAAGTGTAATAATGTTAGTCTCACCTCAGGGCTGAGTTGCATGTAGTCCCCGGCCAGTACCAGCCGAGTGTCCCTCTTTGCCATGGCTAGCGGCATTAGAGTCTCACACTCCATGGCCTGCGCCGCCTCGTCTATAAGGATGTGTGTGAACACTCCTGGGAATACGCACAAGCATAGGTTAATGGACTCTGTATACACACGACAAACTATATATTACTTTAAACATCATCATCATAATAATAATGATAATAATACTCCTGGGATTACATTAGCATAGGTTAACAAACTTTATATTACTTTTAACAACACATTAGTAAACAATTATATTTAAGTTTCTGCCAGACTCTCCATTCACTTTTCTGTATCCCTGTTCTTCCCTTCCCCTGTTCTTCCCTGCCTGTTCTTCCCTTCCCCTGTTCTTCCCTTCCCCTATTCTTCCCTTACCTTTCTCCAGCTTGAGTGATGCAAGGATGCGTGATGTGTTGAGTGTCGCTACAATAACACGATGACCAAGAATCTGTTCTTCGGTTGGTGTTACGAAGCGCCGCACATTGACGTCTGTTTCTATCAGGCAATACTGGGGGGAAAATAATAGTTCATTAAATATAAAGGATATTAACTATTCATATATTATATATATATATATTTTCTTCATATATAATCAAGTGTTACCTCTTGTACATCCGGGTGAACAGTAGTGACCCAGCGGTTGCGGTAATATATCCTGAGTGGTCGGGCGTCATCGTGTCCGGCCTTCACGTAAGGGTGAAGGTAGTCTTTGATGTATAAATCTGCAGCACTAAGGGAGTAAAACACACACAGAGTTATGTCAAGTGCTGGGAATATAACTTAATGCTATCTATTAGTAACATTGGAGGAGGAGGAGGAGGAGGAGGAGGAGGAGGAGGAGGAGGAGGAGGAGGAGGAGGAGGAGGAGGAGGAGGAGGAATAGGAGGAGGAGGAGGAGGAGGAGGAAGAAATAAAGAATAGGAGAAGGAGGAGGAGAGATGAGAGTTTAAGAATTAGTTAGAGAGAAGGAAGGTAAGGAAGAAATCCCTCATAAGGAGGTCCAAGTTCCCTCCACCTGTAATATTCCTCTTACCTGTTGGAGTGAGTACAGATCAGGATGCGAGTCTCAGGTTGTCTCAGGATCTGTTTGATGCCTTGTGCTAGGGTGTGTGTCTTGCCCGTTCCATAAGGTCCTGGACAGAGAGGGAAAATAATATTACACATTTAATTCCTGGTCTGAATGATAACTATGGTGACAAAATACATGACTGAAATGCTCCTCCTCCTTATCCATACACAAACTACAGCTTCTGTGTGTCTATTAATGAACAAAATCCAAGTTAAAAAATAAAAATAAAAAGATATTACACATGAATACTGAAATTATGTAAGTCTAAGTATGTTCACAATTCTCAGTGTATTTATTAGTGAACAAAAGTGTAGTTAAAAGTAATAATATTAACTTACCGATGATTAGTATAGGAGGTAATACAAGGCCGTAGGGAGCTGTAATGGCCACCAACGCTTCCTTCTGTTTAGGGTTCAGCTTGGCATCCAACGTCTCTCCCCATTGCCTGGAACACACACTACATCAATACTAACATATCTAAAACACCGATATGTATTTATTAATTATATATACATTCAAAGATTACTAGCTAAGGGCAAAGAAAAATAGATTAAAAAAATATATATATCACACACTAATTCAATACTAATATATCTAAACCACGGATATGTAGACATGAATTGGTATATATAATCAGCTTTTCTACTGCTATTTTCATGCTGACTGCTAACTGCATGCCTCCACTTTTAATTATTCATTCATTTATCTATTCATTATTATTTATTTTCTAATGTCCTTAATCAACCTGTCTTCCCCTCCATAATTCCTACCTCACACATTTTATCATTAATTTTTTCATTTTTGTATTTCTTTTTCCTCCCTCATACACTTTCAATGATCTATATTTATCTATTATCATTTATCTATTATCTAATATCCTTAGTTAACCTGCCTTCCCCTCCATCAACTTACTTAAAAAAAAGGTTAATAGATAATTTACTAAAACATAATTGATCCTCTCATACAATACACTCCCTTTACCCTTAGCTACTTTGATTGATTTATATTTATTCATCTATCATCATTATTCATTATTCACTTACTTGATAGGACTCCAAGGTATAGTTGGTTCCATGGTTACATCCGGGAAGATCATATCAAGAGAAGGTAGTCGGTCTAGGGCAGCATGTCTCTCACACAAGGGTAACCGGTTCAGCTGAAACTGGACCTCAACAGTGGCTTCCTCGTCCTCAGTTAGGTCAAGCGCATACACCGAGTGCTCCGAGAACCTCAAGTAGATCTCCTTTTTGGTCTTGTCTTCGATTAAAACCTCGTATATGCGTCGACGAGGTTTGGAGTTTTCTGAGCCTGGGTTGAGGGTGACGAGAGATGTTATTGTAGGTTGTGTATTCATTTAAAAAGGTGATTATAATGTTAGATTAGAGTTTAGGAGGAGGAGGAGGAGGAGGAGGAAGAGGAGGCAAGCCAGAAATAAAGAGAATATAAGGTCAGTATATTTAGCAAAACAGTTATAATTACCCATCCTAACTTACCTCTTTCTACGGTCAGTTGTTGAGGTGGTATGACAGCATCACTTGGAGTAGCCACCAGCATAGAGTTACAATTAGACAACACAAGGCGGCCGTGGTGAGAGTCTTCAGATATCTCGGCAGACAGCTCCAGCTTACCAAACAGCTCTCCCGGCCTTGAATACTTAGCGGTGGAGACAGTGGAAGGGAGGAGCATATACCCGCTAGTAATCTGAAGTGTAGTTTTAATATTGAACCGAGAAACCAGGTCGAATTGGGCGAGTTCTTCAATGTTTAGTAGGTCATGCATCCGGCTTCTGTAGTTTGTTTTTGTAGGGAAGCGCTCCATTGACGTTTGGGTGAAGATGAAATTCTCGTTTGTAGGGGGAGGGTAGGCCGCAAGAATCCCTCGGTCGTCTGGGCTTAACTCGTGTGGCTTGCTATCAAAATGTACTATGTCAACATTCTCTTCACACCAACGCTCGCTACGTGTTAATACCGTACGTTTAGTTTCCTCTAAGGCCGACACATCCTCTACTGGTATCACATCCACACATAGCCTCTGCATCGCTACAGGCTCCGTTCCGTGGTCAAACACAACAGCTTGGCGGAACGTGCCGTAGATAGCTGTACGGAAGCTTATCGTAACCTTATACTTGATGTCTGGACCAGCTTGATGTTCCTGGTCCATACTGCTCCATTCCTGCGGGTTATCCGGGACGCATGACCAGTGTATATGGCGGTGGGGGTCAAGATGGGTGACCTCTGCTATGGTGAAGTGATTGCGGTGGGCGTCGTGGAGGAGTGATACGACCCTTAGTGGAGTAGGTGGTTGTAAGGTTACTATCCACTCATGGCTGCTGGGCTTCTGGGAGACTCTGAGGTTAGGTTCAGGACTCAAGTGGCTGATGATGCGGTCAGTCTGAGGAAATAAGGAAAGAAGGGGAATGTGATGATATTATGTTGTGGTGAGGTTAGGTTACATCATTATTTCCTTTCCTTTTCTTCCCCTCTCTTTTTTTTCCCCCTTTTGAGGTTGTCCAAGTATCAGAATAAAAGTTATGAAAAGTTCCCCAAAGACTAGGAATAATTATCATAAACCCAGCATATATTTTTTCCCTTCAAACCAGTAAGATACAGTTTGACATTAATTTAAAGTTACATCAACAAACTTTATAGCCAAACCTAACCTAGCATACTAACTCAGACACCCATGACCTACCTTCTCCGTGATCAGAGCTTCCTGCTGCTGCGTGAGAGACAGTCGTTCCAGCAGGAGATCTGCATAGGACGCCCCATGCAGCTGTTTCTCCCTAGCGCGTTCCAGCTTCATGGCCCGGTACTCAAACCTTTCCTGCCATTCTGCTAACTCAGCTTCACTATGGGCTTCTACACACTGATCACCCATGCGGCAGGTGTGGGCAGCTCGGTAGGTAGGGCATAGGGAATAGTCTTCCGCCCCTAGACCGCGCGGGGGGGGCCGGTGTGACCAATCCCGGCCTTCGTCAGACATAATTGTGGTCTGGTGGTCCTGACTCCTGCAGTGGGTCTGTAGATCTGCCTTGGAGCTAAAGTATACATTGCAGTAGGAGCAGTGTAGGCGTAAGGGGGTACCTGGGGGGGGGCTTGTTGACTGTGACCTCTCCTCCTCCTCCTCCTCCTCCTCCCTACCCCCCCCTGGCACTCCTGGGGACACTGGGGCCTCCATGGTGGTGATGGTGGTGGTGTTACCCTCAAAGTTTGACGTGGTACTCGGAAGGTTGTCTCTGGGGGTATTTCGCTCCTTTCTCCTCCCGTTCTGTCTATGGGAAGATGGAGGAGGAGGAGGAGGAGGAGGAGGAGGAGGAGGAGGAGGTGTTAGTATAGACACACTGATATATAGAAGTTAAGTGACAATGTTACATTATAAACTTCCTGGAATGGCATTGTGTTCTCTCTCTCTCTCTCTCTCTTCAAGGAACACTTATATCACCAACACACACATATACAAACACACACACACAAATATCAATACATTTACCACGTCAAATTAGTTTAATCTATGCTTGTATCCCCCTCCTCAACACTGTCTGGGGTGAGGTGTATGGGGTGAGCATAGGCTGGGGGAGGTTAGAATGCAGTGGCGGCAGCAGTGACAATCTTCTCGGGGGAAATGTTGACCTAGAGGCAGCTACAGGGGAGGGAAACCATTCAAATTTCTTTTTCTTTCTCAGTAGTAAACTTCTTCCATATCCCGTCTGCCAACACCTAGGGAAAAAATACATAATATATCAAGAGAGAGAGAGAGAGAGAGAGAGAGAGAGAGAGAGAGAGAGAGAGAGAGAGAGAGAGAGAGAGAGAGAGAGAGAGAGAGAGAGAGAGAAGGAAGGAAGGAAGTTAGCAATATATAAATATATTAAAACTTATTGCAGTAATATTGTGATAATTGATATAACACACACACACACACACACACACACACACACACACACACACACACACACACACACACACACACACACACACGTACATCAACCAAAGGAAAAACATGACAAACGGAGACAGGACTACAACTAGGCTAGCAGCCGACAGGACCCGGTGATAATATTTCATCATTTTAAACCTTCCCTGTTCCTCTACATGTCATTTTGAGGGATGGAGGAACAGTAACACATCATTCTTCATCATTAATAGTGGTTGGATATAAAGGAAACAGTGCCAGCCTAATACAGTAATGTGAACAGGCTTCAACAGGTATCTCAAGACGGCGGCCGTGTGTTGGCTGCTGGATCACGTATACATAAAACCAAAATTGAGATTTTTATTATACACAGGAAAGCATCCTGCTGATGCAGGAGACAGGACTACAACAGTCTCCTCAATTCTTATGTTCTTACACACACACACACACACACACACGTACACACACACACACGTACACACACACACACACACACAAACACTGAAAAGGACTACATGCAAGAGAAACAAAAAGATACACCTTCCCATATAGAAGCATAGAATAAACTTGATGCAGAAGTAATTAATGCAACAAATATTCATGATTTCAAAAGCAAACTGGATAATAGTAGATTTGGAGACAGACGTGACAGTATATTACAACTAGGTAAATACACGCACACGCACACACACACACACACACACTCACTGTAGTGTCATGCTGGTGGGTGAGTCTGGTGCTGTAGTGGTGGGTGAGGACAGCTCAATACTCATCCTACACGTACACTACAGGTCTGGCTTACTCATCCTCCTCTCACCCGGCGGACTCACCGACTTCAACTCAATATTAGACAATACCTGAAACCTGGAATAATAATGATGATAATGATGATGATGATAGTAATAATAATAATGATAATAGTAATACCACACAACAAACTATACAATACCAACCCAACCTGATCACCTGCAGGAATGATAATGATAATAATGATGATAATAACAATAATATTAATGATGGTAGTGTTACCGCACATCTCACCCCTGTCTCCCTCCTCCTAGGGCAGCAAGGGGATAACATTAGCGTGTTTTCCCGAGGTTAATACATACATGTCAAATAGAATTAAGGTTGCAGAATATCATAACCTCTCTTCATTACATTTCCATCGCTAATTCTGAGTTTGTGAGATATTCAATGTTTTCTGACCTCTTCGAGAATAAGGTTCTGTTATTTGTCAATATAGATTAAGGTTTGGTTAATTTATGTTATGTTTGTTTACAAGATATCAAATGTTTTCTTTGACCAAAAATCGGGGGTTGGACGAGGTGCAGACGCCATTTTCTTTCGTAGCTACACGCCAGTTTTTCTGACCATCAGTGCATCAAGCGGAGATGTTTTACCGCATCCATAGTGGTACTGTAAACATCCCAATGCCTCCAGAAATCATAAGAAAAACACCTGCTGGAGCAAGCAACCCTGACCACCACTTGTACAGGCAACACAGTACACGAGTTGACCCTTACCTGTACAGCATGTTCCCCCGAGCTGTACACTTGTGGAACAAATTACCCCAGGAAGCAGTCACAGCAGGCAACTTGCAGGAGTTCCGGAAGGCAGCATTACCAGCCATCCGCCAATCAACAGTACCACCTACCCTGAAGTGCCTGTAGAAGACAAGTTCTACATCCCAGGACAGCGACACTCGCTTTTTAGGGATTACCTAACTCAAGACAAGCATTGCGCGTCAGTCAATAGGTCATTGTTAGCTTATGTTAGTGATTCTGACACCTTGTTTATAGTGTAAATCATTATATTTCGTCTTCACCCCGCCCTCCCAAGAACCCCGCATTCCCACAAGTCCCCAAGCTTGTTGGGGGTGATGAGGATATCATTCTCTATGCATTTGCGACGGAAATGAATGTCAAAATCATTCGAAATGGATCGAAATGTATATGAAAAGTGTGTTATTTATATCCAGGTGCATTCTGGTGTAGATGTAAAATTTTACCAATTATTCTACGTTTAAACTGCACTATAAAATAAAAAAAGATGAAATATATAACTTTATTGGAAACAGACAAAGGCGAGACGCAAAATTTATCCCCACACTAAGAAACATTTACATACGAGGAAAGATTAAAACAAAAATTCACCTTCCTACATTAATTAACAGCCGACCCAACCTGACCTGACCTAACCTGACCTAGACACGCAATTACAACCATATAATGATGTTAAGATACAACTAGAGTCACAAGTCTAGTCAAAAATCATCATATAAACATTTAATAATTATTCCCACCGCCACGACAGCCACCCGCCGCTTGCTGCCCCGCCTTTCACCCGATATTTAACCTTAAAACACATCACACACACACTAAAATGTCACTAATATATTGTTAAATAGGCCCTGCATTATGTACTTACACGTGGTAATGGAGTAGTAAGTGTATCAGTTGTAATATAACTTAAATCCACTAGCACTCACAACGTAAACAAACATGGCTCTTAGCAGTGTGTGGAGGTAAACACTGCATTATATTATACACTGGTTTATTTATACCTATATTCATTATGTAAAGAACTAATACGCGTTTAGAAATTATTATATTCACTTTTTTATTGAGATGGTCATTATTTTTTGGTTAGTTATGTTATGTTACAAGAAATGTATCTACCATTACGTACCTAAAAAAAAATTATAATTATAGTAATAATGATATATCCATCATGTTTGTTATCTTCATTGGTACAGTTAAATTATATAAATAAATAAATAAATAGAATTAGCTATTGGTCTACCAGTACTATTTTTTTTATTATTTACGTGTATAATAATGACTATATAAATTAATGACCTTCGGTTCGTTATATTTATAGTTACCTGTTCTTATTTGACCTGACCTGACCCCTGTAGTTCCTCCTTCCTGCAAATAACATGAGAGAGAGAGAGAGAGAGAGAGAGAGAGAGAGAGAGAGAGAGAGAGAGAGAGAGAGAGAGAGAGAGAATGAAAATAAAACACCTTAACCTAGTAACATTTTATTGAAGTGAAAATCATGTTTGTAATAATTGTTTTACCATCCTGTGTGTGTGTGTGTGTGTGTGTGTGTATGCATAATTAGACAGATTGCACTGTTAATAATAAGATGATAATATAATAGACAAAACCAGTTCTTTGTATAAATCAATATAAAAACGTCAATACATAAACATAGCAATACAAGAAAAAAATGTAAAATCTAAGAGTAAAAGATTACACACTGATAAAAAAAACCCACAAGTATCTATCATTTATTACTAATCCTTTTCAATAATAGAGTAAAATATTGATGTCTTGGATAAACGCTATAGTCGCTACATTTTAATATTAACAAACGGAGTCAATCTTGTGAGGGAACCAACGAAGAGACGAACAGTTATCGCCAAGAAGAAAAGTTTGATCCGCTGAAAAATATTAAAAAAAATATATATTAGGAAAAACTAAATAATTCTGTAGTGAGTTAGTTAGTTAGTTAGTGGGAACTGTAGTTAACTATTTTCCACACTAACATAGTATATATAAGTTATAGCAGCTGTCTCAATGCTGAAGGAAGAATTACGTATTATATTTATTTATTTTGATACAGGCAAAGTAATGCAATGTTAAATTATGTGTATATGTAATTAATATGTATGTTTACTTAAGTATATTCTTGCAGCTATTACCTCTACATAATTATTGTCATTTAACACCAAATCATATTAATTAAGGTAGTGTATTAGACTCACTTAATTACTCTACATTACATTATTTAATTATATCTTTATATTTACCTTCCAAAGTTCCCTCCTCCTCCACCACCACCACCTCCTCCACCTCCTCCTGCTCCTCCACCAAATGTTCCTGGTGCCGGCTGGTCACTGCCCTGCTGTGCGATGCCCCCAAAGGTTGCTGTGTTGCTCTGGTTTGCAAAGCTGGAACAGTTATATATAGAAAGTTATATACAGTAAGTTATATACAGTAAGTTATATACAGTAAGTTATATACAGTTAGTTATATACAGTGGGTTATATACTTCACTTAACCTTACTTTCCTCCAAAATTTAAGTAATATTTAACCTCAACTTTCTTTCCAAAACCAAAAATTTACGTAAAACTTTGAGCTCAACTTACTTTCCGAATCCCACACCTTGTCCTGGGGAGGATGAACCAGCAATGGAACCAAAAGTACTGCTGCCGGAAGATGCAAAGGTACTGAACCCACCTCCACCTGTATAAACAAACACACAAACACAGTCATCAGTAAAGGGAAGGAATGACGTCCCGAACTGAACTGA
This sequence comes from Metacarcinus magister, assembly GCA_029783475.1. Taxonomy (NCBI): domain Eukaryota; kingdom Metazoa; phylum Arthropoda; class Malacostraca; order Decapoda; family Cancridae; genus Metacarcinus; species Metacarcinus magister. The sequence goes on along the minus strand of JAPQNM010002137.1, from coordinate 117,717 downwards.
ACTGAACTGTCTTGGAGGTGAAGATTGAGTCACATTAAAGTAGACATGGACACAAGACAACACAAGTTCAGTTCAAATCAAAAGTATTACAAGGGAAGGAATGACATAATTGAACTTAAGATTGAGTCAAATTGAAGTAGATTGAGTCACATTGAAGTAGATATGAACACTACTACTACTACTACTTCCTCACCTGTGGGTTGTGTGAGTGGTGAAGCGAAGCTAGAGTTGCCCCCAAACACAGGAGGTGAGCCAAAGGAAGGGCTGCCCCCAAAGGAAGGACCGCCTCCAAAGGTCGGGCTTCCACCAAAAGCTGAAGGAAAGGAAACATTAATTAAGCAAACTTTGGTTAAGATTTACTCACATTTAACAGAGAGAGAGAGAGAGAGAGAGAGAGAGAGAGAAAGATATTCAAATCATCATAAAACTTAAGTCTAATACAATGAGGTTACAAATAATAATAATAATAATCATTAGTATTTACCTGGTGACTGAGGTGAGGTTACAGCAAATCCAGTATTAGCCACAGGACCACCACCAGCGCCACCACCACCACCACCAGTGCCAGTGAAGCTGCTAGTGCCAGGAGTGCCAACAGTGCTGCTGCCACCAAACACACTGCCTTGGAACGGACTACTGCTGCTGCTGTTGTTGTTGTTGTTGTTGTTGTTATTGCCGCCAAACAAGCCTAGGGGAAGGGAAGGAAGGGTAGGGAAGGGTAGGGGAGGGAAGGGTAGGGAAGGGGAGGTGAGGGGAGGGAAGGGGAGGTGAGGTGAGGTGAGGTGAGGTGAGGTGAGGTAAGGTAAGGTGAGGTAAGGTAAGGTGAGGTAAGGTAAGGTGAGGTAAGGTAAGGTAAGGTAAGGTAAGGTAAGGTAAGGTAAGGTAAGGTAGGTTAGGTTAGACTGGCATAGATACCAATAATAAATCTACAAATCTTTTATATTCACACAAATATAGACATAATAATAACAATAATAATGAATAATAACATTGTCTTACTAGTCTGAGGTCCGGTGGTGGATAGCGAGCCTGTTCCGAACACATTCTTGTTGGCGTTCTCTGCGCTGGGTTTGCTGCCGAGACCGCTAAAGAAACCACCACCACCACCACCACCTCCACCACCTGTGACCCCAAGAAGAAGAGTTGTATTGGTTAGGTTACATGTCCTCCTCCTCCTCCTTCTCTTGCTTCCATAAGAGTAACATGCACTCCTAGATATACACGGCTTCTAAGTCCGGTAAGTCTGTAAGGATTAACTAAACAACAGACTTTTTACACTTAACAGACAGGGTTCTCTCATCATTAGTCTGTTGCATTAAAGGTCGACTGTATGTACATATCTCTATATATATATATATCTACAGCTTCCTTCTTGTAAGTTAGTTTAATTAATCAGTATAATTAGACTCACCAAATACTGATGCGCCGCCAAATGGTGATGATTCTGCCTTGGATGTACTGCAAAAGAAGGAAAGAAGGAAAGGAAATATTAGGTAAAGGTGATGTATGAATAAAAAAAAATAAATAAATAAATAAATAAATGAAAAAATGAAGTCCTCAATAAATTTACCTTGATATTTAAGGGCAGAAAGTTAAGGTTAAAATCACCATGACAAACACCTCCACTGATGCATATTACAAACTTAATTACAATATCTTATAACTTAACCTAACTTAAACACACCTAACCTAACCTTCACTGATGCAGATTACAGGCTTAACCACAAAACCTTACCACCTAACTTAACCTTACCTAAACTAACCTAGCCTAACCTAACCTAACCTTACCTAACAGAGGCGAAAGGTGAGGCGCCGGTGTTGGCCGCAGCGGAATTCTGTCCAAACACTGATCCTGATGCAGTGTTTCCGAAGAGTGACGATCCGCTAGAACCACCAAATATTCCACCACCAGTACTAGCAGGAGGTGGAGTAGCAAAGGTAGGAGTAGCCTGGCCTCCCCCCCCAAAGATGGAGGCTTGTGGAGTCTGTGGAGACGCAGCACCCCCAAAGACCAACCCCGGAGTGGCCTGACCGAACACACTAGCGGAGGAGGTGGAGGAGGAGGTGGAGGTTGCTAGACTAGTGAAGGCGGAGGTGGAGGTGGAGAATGGTGTTGGTGTAGGTGTAGCAGTGGTGGTGTTAGGTTGGGTGGAGAAGAGAGTGGAGGCAGCTGTTGTGGGTGGAGGAGTGGAAGCTGTAACTCCACCTGGTGTGAAATTAAACCCTTGTGCGTCCCCAGCAGGTGGAGAGGTGAATAGGCCTATGGTGTGGACAGGTGGGGAGGCAGAAGCGCAGATGGATGTGGATGCAGCTGTGGTAGTGGTGGAGGTGGAGGTGGATGGGCCTGGCACTGTGCTGTCAGCTGCGGAAGCAAAGATACTAGGAGTGGCGGCATTGATCTGAGCTGAACCCCCAAAAATACTACCAGTTGTTGATGTTGCTGAGCCAAACATACTGCCAGTGCCTGTACTTGTACCGAACATGTTTCCGGAGCTTGTTGAACCTGTACCGAACATGGCACCAGTATTGGCACTTGTAGTAGTGCCAAACATTGATCCAGCTGCTTTGTCTGTAAAGATGCCTGGTGTTGGTGTTGGTGTTGGTTGGTGTTGCAGCTGGTGTTGAGGTGGCAAAGATACTAACACCAGTAGCAGCAGTTGTAGTTGTTGTTGTTAGTGCAGCTGTTGTAGTACCCAGCATGGATACACCAGCTGTGGAAGGTACTGCAAATAAAGTAGCAGCTGTTGTAGTAGTAGTAGTAGTAGTAGTTGTTGTTCCACCTCCGAAAATACTTGCACCTGTAGTTTCCGTTCCAAAAATGGGTTTGTTAGTGGCAGTTGAAGTTGCAAATATACTAACAGAAGGTGAAGTTGTAGGTGTTCCGAACATACTACCACCTGATGTAGCAGTGGTGCCAAACATAGTGCCAGTGTTACTAACTTTAGTGCCACCAAACATGCTTCCAGTTGTAGTATTACCAAACAGAGTTGTAGGTGTAATAGTTATAGAATCCGACGCCAACAGATTCTTGATAGGAGATGATGATGTCTTAGCACCAAACAGATTACTGGAAGCTGTGGTGGTGGTGGTGGTGGTGGGCACGGTGAACAGACTCCCCGACGCAGCTGTGGACGCAGCTGTAAAAAACCCAGCACCAGGTGTGGCAGGTGTGGCAAACAGGCTCACTGAGGATGGTGTGGCACTGGCACTGGCACTGCTGGATGAGCCTGGCTGAGCTGCCTCTATAGTAGTGTTGCTTGTGGAGGCAGCTGCACCACCAAACATACTGCTGCTGCTGCTGTTGGCACCATCCCAGAATGTAAAGCTGGCTGAACTTGGTGCAAACAAACTCGACTGTGCAGCAGAGGCCGGAGGTGGAAGTGCAGCTTCACTACTTGTACCAGCTGTGTCACCCACCCCGGCAGCAGCAGCAGCAGCAGCGGACAAACTTGCAGTGTCCCCAATAACAGTGATATTTGAGGCTGTGTCAGAGTCAGTGGAGGAGGAGGAGGATGTGGATTCAGCCTCCACAGACAAGGAGGTTAGACAAGGGCCAGCCACGCCCACGCCCATGGCCCGGGGAACATTAATAACAGTGGTGGTGGTGGCTGGGTGGGACACAGTGGTAGGGTGGGTAGGGGCAGCCATCTTGTCCTGAGGTGGTGGTGGTGGTGTACCTTCTAATTTGTCCTTCAAGTGACTATAAGACTCACTTACAGGTTGTGGAGGCTTGAAAAATGGACTTACTTTCACCTCAGGCTTATGTGAGGCTTCAACACCACTACTAACACCACCACCACCACTACTGTTGTCTGAAGTTATGTTAGGAGGCTTAAACAGATTAGAACTTCCACCTAAAGACTGTTGACCTCCAGTACTGCCCTGTGAGGTCAGGTCAGGCGGTGCAAACTGTGTGAATGAGAAGGCCAGTGTAGTTTTAGAGAGAGGAGCTGATGTGACAGGCTTAAAGGCACCTTGTAAGGGACCTGAAGCTACTTGTAAGGGTCCTGAAGCTACTTGTAAGGGTCCTGAAGCCATTTGAAGAGGACCTGAAGCTACTGAAGCCACTGTTACAGGTGCCTTCAGACCACTAGGGGCAGCTCCTCCATTATTGAATCCTCTGAAGGCTGTCATGCCCTCGGTAAATGTGGGCGTCCCTGGCACCTTAGATTCCGATGGCACTGTTGTTGGCACTTCAGATACTAGACGTGAGAGTGCCCGGAGAGGACTGGCTGGCTTGGCACCCTGTTTGGCACTGTTGTCTGGTGTCTGGGGTGGTGTGATGTCTTCATATTGAGCTTCTGGTGCCAAGGGTGGCGGTGGTGCTGCGGCCTCACCCCCCAGTACGGTACTACTGGCCTGGGGTGGTCCTGGGGTGGGTGTGTTTGTGTTGCGTAGGGGTGTTGAGAATGTCTGGGGACCGAAGGAGTCTAAGAGTGTGTGTGTGTTTTGTTGTGTGAAAGGTGTGTGTGGTGATGGTGATGGTGAGGATGGTGATGATGGTGAAAGGTCGTCAAGGGTGGTCATGTTCATCCTGGGAAGGTGAAAACACTTCCTGCAAAACAAACACACAAACAAATACATTAATAAACAGATCATAAACAAAATAAATAATAAATATACATATAAATACATTTAAATATATAACCATTTAATATAATAACAAAATATATCCCTTCCAATACTTGCCTTACAGGGATGAAGTTTCTCTGTGCAAGAACTTTCTGTAAACTTTCCTGCTTCCGCGGAGACAACATTTTGAAGGTGGAAGTAGGAGGAGACGAGGAAATAGATGTCTCACGTAAAGACTTCTCAAGACTGGCTAACACATCATCACTGTAATAATAATAATAATAATAATAATAATCGAATTTCACCCGAAGGCATAGAATTAGTCTCCTACATGTACAGGTGAATTAAACAATCAATATTTTCATCACAGGCTACACACATAAGTACATCCAAAACCCTCCCCCTTCCCCAGCCCTGGAGAGTGTTGTGAAGCCTTATACAGTTAATGATTTAGGTTAGGTAAGGTTAGGTTAGATATACTTACTCATCCTGGTGTGCGTGTGGAGCAGCCAGTCCACTAAGGGATTGTAGGTGGAGGTCTTTGATGCGGTCACATAATGAGTCCACCCTCCTTTCACACACCTTCCTTGCATAGTGACACTTCTTTAATGCTTGGTAAAGGGTCTCAGAGGCTGGCAACTCCTTCTTTCTATAAGTGTAAAGAGTGTGAAAGATGGTTAAGTATTATGTATCTTAGCATATCTGAACCTGTGTGTGTGTGTGTGTGTGTGTGTGTGTGTGTGTGTGTGTGTGTGTGTGTGTGTGTGTGTGTGTGTGTGTGTGTGTGTATGTGTGTGTGTACCTTGCTAAACACCTCACATATGCAACACAAAACCATCACAATCTAATAAACACTTACTTCTTTTTATTTTGTTCATTCCTATAAGCCGCCCAATCTAGGTGGAGCCGCGTGTCAATTTCCGCCAATTGGCTTTGCAAGTACTGGTAGAGGGAACGAATTTCATCCATCTGTTTACGGCTGTGTGGGTCTAAGGTTTGAGGCTGTAGCATTAGGCGGTGTCTGGAGAGAGAGAGAGAGAGAGAGAGAGAGAGAGAGAGGAGAGAGAGAGAGAGAGAGAGAGAGAGAGAGAGAGTTAGTACTATTATTACACTAAACTTCTACGTCTCTATTTCCTTATATTAATGCTAGTAGCTAAAAGAGGTATTTTTATCATCATTATTATTTTCATTTTTAAGGTCAACAATTTTAGAACACACACACCTTGGTTATTTATTTTTTTTTATATTTATTTCTAAGGTCAACACACCTACCTTGGATTTTTATTTCTGGTGACCTTGGCTTCAGCTTCCTCTGTTAGTATGAAGCCTTCCAACACCTCTGAGTGAAGCTGTCCCACTTCACCCTTGAGCTCGGATGTTGTGGAGCTCATCTCATTCACCCACTCACCCGTCTCACTCAACGAACACCTCAACTCACCCATCGCAACCGAATCACCAATCTGCGGACAAAATATTATTCATTTCAAATACGGTTTTAATGTACGTTTATATTTTTTATTTCAATGCTCTGGTAGTCTCCCTGTGTGTGTGTGTGTGTGTGTGTGTGTGTGCATGTGTGTGTGTGTGCATGCGTACATACATACACCCCCCCATACACACACCTTTCGGGGCAGCTCTCCCATGGCCAAATGTTTGTTCAATTCCCGTTCAAAGCTGGTCTTGGCCGCATCAATAGTAGCCAGCAGAGTTTCATCCATCTCCGCCGCCGGCCTAGGGGGGGGCGGGGGAGCCACACTTTGGGCCATGACTTCAGCAGGCTTAGCGGCACTAGACAGGTTAGGCTTGACATCAGGTAAAGTGGCACTGTTAGGTGGCACTACTGAAGCCGTGGGGAAGAACGAGAAGTCTTGCTGAGTAGTGGTGGTGGTGGCAGGGGTAGGTAAGGCAGGGATAGGTAAGGCAGGGGTAGGTAAGGCAGGGGCAGTGGCAGGGGAAGGCAGGGTAGGCTTGGTAACCTCCCCTGGTCCCTGTATGTTAAAGAAAGGTGTAGCAGCTGGTTCTGTTTTAGGGAAAAGACTTGCGGTGATTGGAGGCGGCTTGAAATTGGCACCCAAATTGACGCTCAGATTGACATTTATATTCTGCATTGGTGAAGCTTGGGCCGGCAGGTTGAAGCTGAAGGAATCAAGCTTCGGTAAGCCTGACGATAAACTGCAAGGAATAGATGGTAATATTTAATGCATTTAATCACAAATCAAATAAATAATGTAAATAAACCAAATAAAACCATGTTCCCTTCCTTACCTTGCAGCCAATGGAGTCTGTTGAGGTTGTGGAGGGAGCGGGAAGGGTGGGGCAGTGTTGGGGAGTGTTGGGGGGGGTTGTGTAGGGGGGGGTTGAAGTACCGTCTCCCCCACAGAATAGCTGGCCACCCCTCCATACTGCTGTGATGTTCTTATAGGAGTAGTAGGTAGTGGTTGTAAGGGTTTGGTTAAGGGTTCAGTGCCAGTCTTGTTGTTAATCATATGGAATAGGTTAAGTTCCCCCCCCGTTGACAGGGTGCACAGGACGGGGCACGGACCTGTAACTTTATTATCTGCAATGGAACAACAAAAAATACAATACATAAATAAATAAATGTGTATATAAATTAATCAAAATAAATAAATGAGTAATGAGAATATAATGTTTTCTATCATCCAAAAAAACATCTTTATACTCTATACCTACAAATATTAAACTTTATATCACTATTCCAACATCAAATACCAACAAATAAATAATCAAGTCTCACCTTTAGCCGTAAACGTTTTCTGTGAAGTGAAGTCAACAGCCAGGCCGAGAGGGAACGTTTCTTGTGTTATAGAAACATTATGTACTGCCGCTGCACACCCTTCCTCTATCTCATACTCACACCAGCCTTCCCCTCCCTCACCCGGACGACCCAACACAGCTACATTCACAGCACGCGACGACAGCAGGCACAGCACAGACCTAACAGGGGGAAGAAGTTATATCTAGCTGTGTATATGTGGGTTTTATTCCTGTTAATTAAATGTGGTTATATATCTGTGAATTAAAAGTGTTTATATTCCTGTTAATTAAGTGTTTATATTCCTATCAATTCAAATGGAGTAGACAAGATAAGGCATTAAGGGTTCAGGGAGACTGTACCCTTTCTCTCCTCTCTCCCTCGGCAAGAATACATAATAATACAATAATAATAATAATACATAGATAATATATAAGTGTACTCACCACTCAGGGAAGAACACTGGGTAGAACATGGGCGTCCGAGGCCCCTGGTTGTAGTTACAGATGTACTCGTAGGCAACAAACCTCGGCACCTTGGCCTTGGGTGCATTCACATACATTATAACTGTGTGAGGATGTGGAAGGAACAACATTAATACACACACACACAAATACACATACATACATATATAAAACTAGATAAACACACACACACACACACACACACACACACACAGACATACACATAAACAGCTCAGCAATCCCTTCATATCTATTTATATATTCTATACTTTCAGAAGAAACAAAATCATCATTATTATTACTATTATTATTACATTCACACTCCGAACACATAAATCCCCGCCCATCTTACCGTGAGCTCCCTCCTCCGCTGAGCTGGCGTATCCAATGAAGAACTCAGTGTTGGTGAACCATGTTATGCTGAGTACAGCGCCGACCTCACCCATGGGAGGCCGCTGGATGGCACGCACGGCTGTAAGGTCAGGCTTAAACAGCTTCAAGGTACCATTACTAAGGCCTACAGTCAGCTGCTTGCCCTTAGGTGACCAGCCGAGGGCCCTGAGTACACAACACAAACATTAGTAACACTGCAATACAACACAAACATTAGTAACACATAATATGACACAAATATTAGTAACACTGTCAACATTAACTTTTATATATATATATATATATATATATATATATATATATAATATATATAATATATATATATTATTTTTGCTATTGGAGAACTAGCTAAAGGCATAAAAAACAATATAAAAAAACCCCATTTCATTCCCGGTTCTCTCATAATAATAAAGTAATAAATAGAAAAAAAATAATAAAAAAACGATATATTTTACTCCATACAAGTCCTGATTCCACATATATAAAAAAAAGTCCATTTAATTCCCGGTTCCATAAATAAAACAAAATAATAATAATAAAATAAAAATATCCGCTCCCTCCCCTTACCTTGCATCAATATTCTCACTCTTGACATCAACTAGTGTGTCTTTAAGGGTGAGTAGTGTGAGTGAGGCGGGTGAGACAGCCACCACCACACTGCTGGGCTCCATTGGGTTCCACGCCACACCATGAACCTGTCCCCCGGCACCCGCCACAGCCACACTCACTAAAGGCTTCTGTTCACCACACTAAAAACACGAGGAAAAAAAACACATTGAAAAAAACACACATTGAGAAAGAGAAAGAGAAAGAGAGAGAGAGAGAGAGAGAGAGAGAGAGAGAGAGAGAGAGAGAGAGAGAGAGAGAGAGAGAGAGAGAGTGGATGAAACTGTCTACAAAACACTATTAACATAAATAAAATACAAAATCAACACTTACCCCGGGCACTAAGCTGCATATCTCATAGAACAATGCATGAGGTACTTGGTGATGCAGGATGAGCACCAGGAGGGTCAGGCCGTCACAGCTGGCAGCCACGTGGGTCACCTGGGCACCCACATTAATACAGGTCACAATGCCACCTGCCCCTGACCCCACTGACCCCCCTTCCAATAGTGCTTGTGTGACCAAAACTGTGGGGGGAGAATATACGGCAAGGTCATTAAGGTATATTATTAATGTGTCTAATGTAATAATAATAATAATAATAATGTCAAATGTGAACAAATTATCATTGCTGCGGACTCAATATATTACTAAAGACCTCTGATGAAAGTTTTATTTATTTCATCCTGCCACAGAGAGAGAGAGAGAGAGAGAGAGAGAGAGAGAGAGAGAGAGAGAGAGAGAGAGAGAGAGAGAGAGAGAGAGAGAGAGAGACACACACACACATAATAGTACTTTAATCCTACCTTTAATCTTGGTTCCAGCTGCCACAAATATTCGTCCACATTTTGGAGCCACGGCCACCAGGCTGCATGGACTCCCAGGGAACACAGCCTCATCAGGGCTGAACACAGGCAGGTGACTCGAGATGAACCGAATATCCTGAACAATGAACAAACAACATTATTAGAGTGGGATCCCTTCCATAGTACGCACCTTGAACTCAATGTAAAATTCATTATACCCTGGAACATAGACTCCTCACTTTTGTATATTTTCAGTTTATGGCTGCATTATAAATAAACCGTTTATTATTATTATTATTATTATTATTATTATTATTATTATGAACAAAAAGGAAAGGAGAATATTAACTTTGTTCATATAACTACAATTAGTTAGTTAGTTAGTTAGTGTAGTATAGAGGCCCTGCCTCACAGCCATGGTGATCCACCGCTGGTCCCAATCCTGGCATCCCTGTTCCTTAGGGCCACCTGGTCTGGTATGGTATTTGAGGTCCGGCATCCAGCCGTATAGCCTGGCACTGAGGGTTCGTCCGGTATTCTCCGCAGGAACCTGTCCAGGCTAGACTTGAATTTATCCACTGGACTGCCGGTGATGCTCCTCAATTCTTTAGGTAGGGCATTGAAGATCTTAGGCCCGTCGTGGGTCAGACTTGATGCCAGTAGGGTCCTGATCCTCTCTGGGGCTCGGGTTGGCAAGCTGCTCCTTGTGCATTTACGACCACTCCTCTCGGTGGTGTAAGGCTGCAGTGCGATGGGCGCGGGGTTAGGTACCTGTCCTTCCAGGATCTTCCAGGTGTAGATGGCTCTGTACCTGTCCCTTCTCCGTTGCTGTGAGTAAAGCCCCAGCTCCCTGAGTCTGTCCCAGTAGCTGAGGTCTCTCATCCCTCTGATCCGCTTTGTGAAGAACCTCTGCACCCCTTCTAGTTTTTGAATATCACCCCTCTTGTGGGGCGACCACAGCTGACTGCAGTAGTCAAGAAGGGGTTGTATTAGGGTCTTCCAGAGGGTAAGCATGGTTTGGGGCTCCCTAGTGGCAAAGGTTCTTAGTACCCAGCTTGCCATGCCCTTAGCCTTCCTTATTGTCTCCTCAGTGTGGTGATGGAAGGAGCAGTCTTCACTGAGGTATACACCAAGGCATTTGGTATGTTGCTGTGCACAGATATCATGCCCTCCTTCTGTGAATAATTTCTTTTCCTTTATTTCTTGTTTCTGCCCATGCCGCAGTATCTCAAATTTTTGTTCGTTGAACTGCATGTTGTTTGTTGTAGTCCAGGCGTAGATTGCCTCCAGGTCTTGTTGGAGGCGAGGCACGTCTTCCACCGTGGTAATGGGGAGGCTCACACTGGTGTCGTCAGCGAAAGAGGAGAGGGACGAGCCTCCCACCTTCTCAGCAATGTCTCCTATGTGGATCAGAAAGAGGAGGGGACCCAGTACTGAACCCTGCGGCACCCCGCTGATCACTACTGCTTCTTCTGACCTGTGTCCATCCACGGTGACTGCTTGGAGGCGTCCTGTGAGGAAGGCATGGATCCACACTCCCAGCTTTCCTGTTATGCCGAGAGCCTTGGCTTTGTGGAGGAGGATGCCGTGGTCCACTTTGTCAAAAGCCTTGGCAAAGTCAAGGAACACGACATCCACATTCCTTCCCTCTGCCAGGTTGTGCAGGACCCAGTCGTGGTGTGCCAGGAGTTTTGACAGGCAGGACCTTCCTTTCCTGAAGCCGTGCTGCTTGTCACTGAATAGGTGGTGGTCCTCCATGTGTTGAACTATTCTATTCCGGGCACACTTTTCGAAAATTTTAATAAGGTGGGAAGTGAGGGCTACCGGTCTGTAGTTTTGGGGGAGGCATCTGTCCCCACCCTTATATATTGGACATACAGTGGCCCTCTTGAGTATGTGAGGGATCACTCCTGTGTCCAGAGAGCATTGCCACAGCCTGCATAGTGGGTGTGCCAACGCTTTGCTACACTTGAGCAGTAGAATGGCTGGTACTCCGTCTGGACCAGCTGCTGAGTTTGCTTTTAGTTCTTTTATGGCCATTTCAATCTCTCTTTTTGTGATGGTAATGTCTGCCAGCTTGTCTTGGTGTGTATCCTCAGCAAAGAACTCTACTGGGTTGTGTATAATTCTACACAATACAATACTTCACTCTCAAATATATATATGGAGGTGAAACTTATTATAAGGATATTTTACATCTACACCAGAATGCACCTGGATATAAATAACACTTTTCGTATAGATTTTGATCCATTTTGAATGATTTTGACGTACATTTCCGTCACAAATGCATACATAATAAGATATCCTCATCACCCCAACAAGTTTGGCGACTAGTGGGAATGCGGGTTTTTTTTGGGGTTTTTTTTGCGGGTGGGAGAAGGCGAAATACAATGATTTACACTATAAACAAGGTGCCAGAATCACTAACTTAACCTAACAATGACTTATTGACAAACGCACAATGCACTGACGGTCACAAAACAGATACTTGTTCAGATCACCTCAAACAGTTATGCCGCTGAATGTGCAGTGCATTATAAAGGTAACGAGATATCGAATCTTGACGGTACAGTGAATTACACACACACACACACACACACAAACCATTACTAATACTTACTGTGTTCTGTTCGCTGTCAGGTCCATATTCCATGTTTATAAGTATCACTACGGTGACTATAATGTCGCCACACGATTATAAATAACACTGCTGCCTCCCAGGGACGACAGACGTGATATTAATGGTAAATAAACACGAGTTGAACCTTCCACGGCGTCTTGTTGTTGAAAGACGATCTTGATCTTGTCTTTAATTGTTGTTGAAGTTGATATTTATTTAAAAGATAATTTGAAGTTTCCCTCAAGTCAGGCCTTTGTATGGGCTCTTAGTCAGCCCGTGCTCTTCCTCCCGGAGGAGCGATAGGGAAGAAAAAAAAAGGAAAAAAAAAAAAGGCCTTTGTATTGGCAGCTTCTGTGAGGATGCAAAATAAAAAAAAGGGAAACCACATAGAAATGAATATGCATACTGTAAATACACGCCTTTTCCCCTAATTACGCCTTTTTAACCTACCTCAACAACAGTTTGATTAGAACATAAGAACATAAGAAATGAGGAGACTGCAAGAGACCAGTTGATGACCTACACGAGGCAGTTCCTTGTCCCCCACCCTTGGAATAATCCAATATTTAGCCACGTAAAGCTGAACATAACACTTTAAACACCATTATTAGTACAGTGTTATATACGGGTGACTGTCACGGCGGTAAGGAAGGATGTCTCTTAATGATAAAACTTCATAAAAAACTAAAACATAGACTGAAATTATAATATATACCTTCATAGGAAGACATATTAATACCTGCGTCATCGTTATTTAGTTTTAAGGTTAAGTAAATAGTAATATACCTTATATTACCAACATTTAATTGCACAGACGATAGGGATCATTTTAAAAGAAGACTAGATGGCTTTATGGATGGAGATAAGAGGTGGATGTAGGTAATAAGGGAATATTGAAGTAACAGGACTAGATGGCTTCATTGATGGGGAAGAGAGGTGGATTTAGGTAATAAAGGAGTATTGGAGTAACATTATTTTTTTTATTTCACGTTAGATAAGGGGGACGAGTATGATATAGTTTATTTGGACTTCAGTAAAGCCTTTGACAGAGTACCCCATAGGAGACTGTTAAGTAAAGTCAAGGCTCATGGCATAGGTGGGAAGTTACTAGAGTGGATTAGGGGATGGCTTACTAGTAGGGAACAGAGGGTACAGATTAATGGGAAGAAATCAGAATGGGGTAATGTCACTAGTGGGGTACCACAAGGATCAGTACTAGGACCATTGTTATTCATAATCTATATAAATGACTTAGAGACAGGAATAAACAGTGATATCAGTAAATTTGCCGATGACACAAAAATAGGAAGACCGGTAAAGAATTTAGATGATGCTAGGATGCTGCAGGATGACTTAAATAGGCTGTACGAGTGGTCAGAGAAATGGCAGATGCAGTTTAATGTTAACAAGTGTAGCATTATGAGTGTAGGTAAAGGTAATAGGTCTGTAGACTACACATTAAATGACAATACCTTAGGAAAGTCATATAGTGTGAGGGACTTAGGAGTTCAAATAAGCAGTGACTTGCGCCCCAGGGAACAGTGTATTATAGCTAGAAATAGAGCCAACAAGATAATGGGATTTATTAGTAGGTGTGTGACAAATAGGAGTTCTGAGGTCATTCTGAGGTTGTATTTAGCGCTAGTAAGACCCCACTTAGATTATGCAGCTCAGTTTTGGTCCCCTTATTATAGGAAAGATATAGGCTCCTTGGAGGCAGTCCAGAGAAGAATGACCAAGATGATTCAGGGGCTGAGAAATTTACCCTACAAAGATAGGTTAAAACGTCTTAATCTCCACTCCCTAGAGAGAGGAGGGCAAGAGGGGATTTGATTGAGGTTTTCAAATGGGTAAAAGGAATTAATAAGGGTAACATTGATCAGGTTTTAGAATTTAGTAGTCAGGATAGGACACGTGGAAATGGGTACAAGCTAGAAAAACTTAGATTCAGGACAGACATAGGTAGATATTGGTTCACTAACAGAGTGGTGAACGATTGGAATAGGCTGGGTAGACACGTAGTAAGTGCTGAGTCAATAGATAGCTTTAAAAGACGGTTGGATCAGAGTATGGATAGGAATGACAGGTGGGATGGCTAAATATTGGATTATTCCAAGGGTGGGGGGCAAGGAGCTGCCTCGTGTAGGTCATTAACTGGCCTCTTGCAGTCTCCTCATTTCTTATGTTCTTATGTTCTAGATTTAGCGGTGGGGGCATGATGTATATAAATATTTTCATAACTAAATCACATATAAGACTCAAGATGAAACTATAATTGATGTTATATTAATAATGTATTTATTTTCATCATTAATATTGTAATTTTGTACCCTATTTTTGCTTATTACTCAATACATGTGTTTAATAAAACGTTAAATACATAATTTAACAATAATTTTATGTTATACATCGTATTCTTATTTGTTTGTTTTTTATATTAATGTGATATTTGTATTTACTTAAAATTTCTTCTTCTGGGTTATAATAATGTAAACAAGACATTTCATCATAGTTTCAGTGATGACGTCAGATATCAAATATGGCGTATAAACTTTATTTTCTACTCTATAAAAGCTTTAAACGACAATATGGTAATTTTTTAATGTTTATCAAAGATTAAATTTTATATTTCTTGGCATAAATACTAAGTAAAAGCTTTATTATAGCGTTAAATAAATATTTAAGACCTGGGACTGACGTCATAGTTTTGACGTCATAGATTTGACGTCATACTTTTGCCTTTCAGAAATATATATATTTGTTTCTCATCAAACACCAACAAATTGATGTTAAATAATCAATCATAATTTTTTATTTATATTTTTAAGATGTTAAATACAATTACTTTTGATATTTAATGATAGTAATCAGAGAAAATATTAGAGTACTTACTGGCACCAGCTATGACGTAGCCATGACGTAGCCATGACGTTTACTTTTCCTTTTTATTTTTTTTTCTTCTTCTTCTTCTTGTGGTTATTTTGTTGTTGTTGTCGTTGTTGTTTGTTGTTGCTGTCGTTGTTGCTTGTTGTTTCCCTCTGTAAAATCGTGTGTTTTCGGAGCTATATCTAAAATCACTAGTGTTTCATAATGTTGGGTGTTGGGCAGCGATGGTGTGAGGTAGACTTGGACAGGGTGAGGCAGGGGAGACGGTGGGGGGGGAGCGAGTGGGGGTTTGTTATGGTCCGCATAGGGTACACACTATTTGACGATAGGAATTATTTCATGTTAAGGGTTTTTATTTTAACATTTATATGTACAAGAGTTGTATATAGTTTTAAATAACTTTAAAAAGTTTAGAATTAGTTTTTGTTTTATTTTAGATAAGTTTACTAAGTGCAGGATGTCGCAGGATGATGTAGGATATTATCGCTTCAGCTTTAACTAAGGAACAGATCAGAAGTCTTGGGATACGCCCTTCTAACGCCTCAGAGTGCATCTCAGGCAGGATGTATATAAATAATTTTGTAAACAAACAAAAATAAAACTCAGATTTAGACTATAATCGATCTTATATTAATAATGTATTAATTTTTATCACTATTATTATAATTTTGTACCGTAATTATGCTTATTACTGAATAAATATGTGTTTAATAAAAACGTTATTAGATTATATTGTTCATTAACACTCAAACACTCAACCTACGGTTTAGAATTTCTATTTCAATTGTTATATACTATCAAAACACAATAAATACCCCTAAAACATTAGTATGAGTAGTAGTAAGTGGTGAGTCAATGGGTAGCTTTAAAAGACGGTTGGATGAGAGTATGGATAGGGATGACATAAGAACATAAGAATATAAGGAAGCTACAAAAGGCCCGGAGGCCTGCACTAGGTAGTTTCTGTTAATCCTAACCCCTCTTATTACCTACACCCACCTCTCATCCCCATCCATGAAGTCGTCAAGTCTTCTCTTAAAACTCCCTATTGTCTGTGCACTAACTACCTGCTGACTGAGTCTGTTCCAATCATCTACCACCCTATTTGTAAACCAATTTCTGCCTATCTCTTTATTAAATCTACATTTTTCTAGTTTGAATCCATTATTTCTTGTTCTATCCTGACTACTGATCGTAAGAACTTTTCCTACATCCCCCTTATTAAAACCCTTCACCCACTTAAATACTTCAATCAGATCTCCCCTTACTCTACGTCGCTCCAGTAGGTGCAGTTTCAAAAGCTTTAGTCTCCTTTCATAGCTAAACTTACGAATCCCTTCTATCATTTTGGTCATCCTTCTCTGCACTGACTCTAACAAAATTATATTCATTCTATAATACGGGACCAAAACTGCTCTGAGCTAACCTGAACACCCAAATCCCTCTCACATTCTGACCTATTCAGCATCATTACCCTGTTTATATTGTACCTGTTTTGAGGATTTGCCCTACCAATATTCATTACTTTACACTTGTCAATATGAACAGGTGGGATGGCAAAATATTGGATTATTCCAAGGGTTGGGGACATATATATATATATATATATATATATATATATATATATATATATATATATACTTAGAGACAGGAATAAACAGTGATATCAGTAAAAATGCCGATGACACAAAGATAGGAAGAACGGTAAAGAATTTAAATGATGCTAGGATGCTTCAGGGTGACTTAAATAGGCTGTATGAGTGGTCAGAGAAATGACAGATGCAGTTTAATGTTAACAAGTGTAGCATTATGAGCGTAGGTAAAGGTAATAGGCCTGTAGACCATACATTAAATGACACTACCTTAGGAAGGTCATATTGTGTGAGGGACTTAGGAGTTTAAATAAGCAGTGACTTGCGCCCCAGGGAACAGTGTATTATAGCTAGAAATAGGGTCAAAAAGATACTGGGATTTATTAGTAGGTGTGTGACAAATAGGAGTTCTGAGGTTATATATATATATATATATATATATATATATATATATATATATATATATATATATTGTGTTGTGACAGTTAGGTGATTGTATGTGACAGTTACTTTGTTTACTTTGTAGAATTTCGCCTTCTGAGACCGCAGCTAAGGTGGGCCCCACTGTGCCCAGGCAACTTTGCTTCCCGGTTGTTCCGCCTGTCCGTCAGCGAGTTGGGTGCAATGTTTGGGTGTCCTGGTGTTTGGTGTTAGTCCAGTACTGTGTTGAGCCATCTGTCCAGTTGGTGTTTGAAGGAGTCCGTCGTGACGCCTTCGGGACAGCATTGAAGGGACGAGCCCCATATTTTGTGAAGTTGTTATGGGCGAATGTCTTCATCCTTTGGGTAGCCTCCATTCTCTGATGTAGCACAGTCGTCCCTTCCAGATGTGGTTGTTGATCTCCAGCCCCACGTCAGGTACAAGTCCTTCTAGGGTCTTCCAAACATAAATCACATGGTAGCGCTCTCGTCTTCTCTAGAGGGAGTAAGAACGAAGCTCTTTCAGGCGCTCCCAGTAGTTAAGATGTTGGAGGGCCCATATCTTGGTTGTGAGAGTGCTCTGTAGGGCCTCTAGTTTGATGATGTCCCCGGTGTTGTGTTGAGTCCAAAGGTGGCAGCAGTATTCTAGCCTTGGGAGGACTAGGGTGGCAGGGCCTTCCACAGTGTCATCATACAGGTTCTATCTCGTATGAAAGATCCTGAGCATCCACCCTGTGTGCTTGCTGGCAATGTTTGTGATGTGGCTGATGTGGTAAGAGAAGGTTCCATCAGAGCACATCATCACTCCCAGGTCTCGCACCTGTTCTTTTGACGTGATTGCTTCCTCATTGAGCTGGTAGTTGGTGTTCTCCTTGATGTCCTCCTGGGGGCCATATCTCATCAGTTCAAATTTGTCTTCATTCATTATCATGTTGTTTTTATCTGCCCAGTCCATCAGTCGGTTTAGGTCCTCTTGTTAGGTGATTGTATGTGACAGTTGTTATCACTAGGTAAGTTAGGAGACTGTATGTTGCAATTAGGAGATTACGTGGCAGTTAGGAGACTGTAAATAAAATGAAAAGAATTACAAAAAAATATATAATAAACAAACCCTTCTTTCCACAGGTCTGGATGTGGGTGGCAGCATTGGGGGGGTTGGTAGGGGCGTGGTGTGTGGGTATGGTGTGGGGTTGGGGCAGTGAGGGGGGAGGTATGGGGGTGGTGTTGCCTCTGTCCGTTGTTTGCGGGTGTTTCTCAGCAATGGTTCTCGGCGCGACACTTACCATTGCCGCATATATAAAGCTGTCTGCCAAGCATCAAGTTACCATTAGGGTCCCTCCGGAGATATCGGCACTGCACTCTATCACCTCGGTAAGTCAAGTTTGGTTTGGTTTGGTTAGGTTAAGTTTGTTTGAGTTTGGTTAGGTTAGGTTATGAGAGGGTTAAGGAATGTCTGTGTTGGTAGATATGAAAAAAATATTAAATTGATTAGAATTATTACTTCTACTGTTACTATTACTACCATTACTACTATTACTATTACTACTGCCATTACTATTACTACCATTGATATTATTACTATTACTACCATTACTATTATTACTACTATTACCCCCCCCCCATAGAGTATCCACTGCGACATGGAAAGTTCACTGCCGGCCAGACATGGGGTGGTAATTAGCCGGAAGATTGACTGTGCCATTAACGAGCTAATTGACACCTTCATACAGAACAGCGTAACACCTTGGTACACCTGCATAGTGAGTGACCCCACGCCTAGCATTGATACTCTAAGGTAAGCTGGGTTAGGTTAGGTTTCTGTTATGTGTTCTGTTATGTGTGTTCTATTATGTGTGTTTCTGTTATGTGTTCTGTCCTGTTCTGTCCTGTTCTGTTATGTGTAGAGCATAAGCTAATTACAAAGAATATTTACCATGAAAACTGTATAGATAGAACATAAAATAATTACAAATAATATGTCTCATGAAAATTATAAAAAAAACATAAGGTAAATAATAATAATAATGACCATACACACTACCTTATACTACACCTTATACCACACCTTATACCACACCTTATACTACACCTTATACTTCCTCCCTGTTCAGGAATGTGTTGTGGTATAGTGTGGTAAGCATCAATGATCGCCTCGGGAAGGTGGATCAAGTCCGCTGCCTGACAGGTGGTGCCGTAACCTGCCTCACCCACCACCTGGAACACATCCGGATGGCCCAAGCTGCCGGGTGAGTCAAGCGGGTGACGGGTGATTTTTATTTTATTATTTATTTATTTATTTTTTTATTTATATATTTATTTATTTATTTATTTTATTAATTTTTTATTTATTTATTTTTTTTTAATCTTTCTCTATATTTATTTTATTATGATTATTTTTCTTATTAATTTTTTTATTTTCTTATTATTTGTTTTTAATCTTTATACAGAGGAGGGTATATTATTATTACTATTACTATTATTATTATTATTATTATTATTATTATTATTATTATTATTATTATTATTATTATTCCCAGAGAGGCACGGGGGGAGAGGGGAGTCTTCCACCTTGTCCCTCAACTCAACTCTCCAGAGAGAGAACGTAACTTCCTTCGCTTGGTGGCAGAGCTGCTGGTTGCGCGCTGCCTTCCCCCAGAATACTCCCGCTGCACACCGCTCCGCAATCTGCTTAAGGAACTCCTGGCGTGTAAAGGTGTGTTGTGTTAGGGTTAAGTTCATCCTGTGAGGTGATGTTGGTTTTAAATGTTCTTTTTTCTTGTTATATCAGCATTGTTTTCATTATAATAAATACCCTTGTTTTTTTTATTTCTTTTTCTTTTTTCTTTTGTTTATTTATGGCAGTGTTTGAACCTTTAATCGACCGTGTATGTGTGTGAAAAAAAAAAAAAATCACACACACACACACACACACACACATTATACCTGATTTAAGTACACTAATTATTATTTTTCATTCTTGTTATACATTAATTTTTTTTGTTTATTTCTATTCGTTGCAGTGTTTGAGCCGCTGATAGACCGTGTGTGTGACCCGGACTGGATCAACCAACGACTAGTGGCTTACCTGAGGCAGCAACAGGCAGCCGAGGAGCTTCACCGACGCACATACATGTACGCCGCCAGCTACGAGGACTTCATTACGCTCATACACGACTCCACGGACGTTCATGACCTGGAGCATCTCAGGTGAGGTCAAAAATAAGGTCACTATAGTATGGTAATGTGGGGGTTTTCTCTCTTTTTTTTTATTTAATTTTTTTATTTATTTTTAAAATTATTTATTTATTTATTTTTTTGTAGTTTAGGTTCAATGATTTTTATTATTATGCTATGTTGTCTTCTTCCTTCCTTCCTTCCTTTCTTCCTTCTTTCCTTCCTTCCTTCCTTCCTTCCTTCCTTCCTTCCTTCCTTCCTCTTCAGACATGTTGGGTTAGGTTGGAAAATCATTACTATTGGTCAAGTTTCCATTCATAATTGTTGTTTCATTTATATAAGAATAATTATGTCATTTATACATTAGGGAAAGAATTTTTTCAGCTTCGGAAAATTTGGCTGAAATCATATTATTCTTATAACTCAAAAAGAATAAATTTTACGTATAAAATGTATAGAATAATAAAGAAAGAGTAAGAAAGTATAGATGTTAGAATGGAAAAAATACTTTGTCATATGTAATTCACTAAGTTATAGATAATGAAACCAAATAATGTTAATGCATTAGTTATGTTATATAGATTTAGAGTAGGTCATCTCTATGTATTATTGTCATAGGAGACCAACATCACCTATTAAAGTTAGATAATAGTTATTTATATATTGTTATTAGGCAAGCAAGGGTGAAATAAGGCTTTATATTATGATAATCAGAAAACTTATTTGTATCTATCTTATTAGGTCCTGTATATATATAGTAATGTGTACTTGAGTTTGTGCAGAGTATATATGAGTGTGTGTGTGTGTATTTGTGTGTGTGTGTGTGTGTGTGTGTGTGTGTGTGTGTGTGTGTGTGTGTGTGTGTGTTATCAACCCTCCAAATGAGTGAAAATATTAATGCAGTTTTAGTATTGTTGGAAAGCATACTGTATTATTTCCACTAATATATGGAAGTGTTTAGAATTAATACAGTATTGTTCATAATTAATACAGTACATTTCAGTAAAACTCTTCCTCATTCACCGTAAGTAAATAATAACTTCAAATCTATCAATAAACAAGATGTATTTTTTTCATTCATTTTATGAGGACATTGGGTTAGTGAATTTTTGGCAGTAGACTATTGTATTATTGTATTATTGTATTTATTCTCTGCTTGGTGACCTTGTGTGACCTTGTGTGACCTTTTTTGTGACCTTTCGTGACCTTTTTGTTTTCATTTATCAGCTTTGACACCTTCTTAGAGTCGGTTTTAGCCTCTGAAAGCACGGAAGACTTGCTCAGGATAAGGTGAGGCTCCTCCTCCTCCTCCTCCTCCTCCTCCTCCTCCTCCTCCTCCTCCTCCTCCTCTCCTCCTCCTCCTCCTCCTCCTCTCTTCTTAGTGTGGCGCTTGGCTAGTATGATAATGTAATGCTTGCCTTGGAGATAGTTTTGTCTCGTTCTCGTTCTCTCTCTCTCTCTCTCTCTCTCTCTCTCTCTCTCTCTCTCTCTCTCTCTCTCTCTCTCTCTCTCTCTCTCTCTCTCTCTCTCTCTCATAACTGCATTTTGGGTTTGGCTAAATACTTATATTAAATATTCAGTGTTTATATTTCTTTATATTGCTTGAAAACAATTTTGTCTCATGTTGTCTTGTCTATATAACTTTTTTCTTTCACTTTAATCTGCTATTATTAATCTTTATCTTATTTTAACTTTGGCATCTATTTTGGGCACTCTTTTAAACATAACATACATACATACATGCATAATAAGTGACTATGTTAATAATATAGTTTAATCAGAGTTATGTTTATGTATATACAAAAATAATATGTATCTATACCGCTTCTTGCATTTACATGTATGGAAATGTCATGTTACATTTATACATTTATCAAAAGAGGAGAATCGTGTTGCTATACAGAAAATAAATGATCAGTAAGTAATATAATAATAATAATAATAATATATACTTTATTTAGTCTTTTTGTTTAATACAGAGAAGAAACTTGCTTTGTATTGGCCTTAATTACATCTTACTTAAGGAACATACTTATAAAACTACAGGATATACATGTAAAACTACACTACAATGATATAGGTATAATATAATGTAAATAGTATAGGATTGTACTATAACTAAACCAATAGGATCTAATATAATGTTTGAAAATGTTTATTATATATATATTTAACCTTAAGACTTGAATTTCAACACTAAACAAAATGGGTTGTGTTGTTGTTGTATATTCATCACTATAATTGTGTTGTGTTTGAAGTTGTTCTTGTTAGCTTTTGTGTTTGTGTTTGTGTTGATGTGTGTGTGTGTGTGTGTGTGTGTTTATGTGTTTTTACTTTGTGTGTGTGTGCGTGTGTGTGTGTGTGTTTGTTTCTCAGTGTTTTTACATTCCAATAGTCTATCTGTCTGTGTCTTTTCAGTTTTTACACACACACAGATGTTCAGATAAATAGGTATATATGTAATACACATTCTCTCTATATATGTCTCTCTCTCTAAGCTTATCACTAATGAATACAAGAATACTGACAGAATATATGTATGTTTGATTTTATGTATAATGAAATCTTACTAAATTGATCTAGAACTATTGATGACAGATGGAAATATTTGTTCATGATCTGTTATGCATGGTTGGTTGGCCTTAAAAGTATATTATATTGACTTCTAACAAAACAAAGTAAGTGATTGTTCAGAATGTGTATGTTAATATATCATAACATATGGCTAAGTTACATTACCTTATTACGCTTTTTTGCTTACTAACTAATAATACAATATGTGAAATTCTCAACCAAACACTTTTGTAAGTATACCTACAACAACTAAATTTAAGTATTAACAAATCTAACCATTATTTATTAGCTATTTAAGGTGATTATGAAAACATATTAATTCCCCGGAACAGTTTATTTCCATTTTGACTTCATCTTTTTTTCCACACAGACGTAACATCATTAATGAAATAATGCAAGCGACTGCCATCAACAACCTGAAGAAGGCTAAAGGTGTTGACATAAGCAAGGACAGCACACCGCAGGGCCCAGGGAAGGGAGACTTACTGCAGGTGTGTGGGAGAGAGAGAGAGAGAGAGAGAGAGAGAGAGAGATTTTTAGTATGATATCTCCTGACCTAAATAAAATGGATATGAGACATTTACACATATCTCTCTCTTCCTCGTACACCTTGAATGAGGAGAAATAATATATAATACGTACAAGATAATACAATTCTCCTACGTAACCTAACTATCTTTAAGCTAACCTAAACTAACCTAACCTAATCTAACACCCTTCGTCTAGGCCCGGAATCTTAAGCGTTACATCAACCAGCTGACGTACGCGAAGGCCCAGTGTGAGAGACGTATAACAGTCCTCAAGAGTGGGAAGGGAGGTGAGGTGGGAGGATCAGGCACGGCAGACAAGGCTGATGCATCCTTCTCCCTGCAGAATCTACCTGGAAGAAAGGTTAGATTCAGTTATGTTATCTATTCTATTGATGCAAACTTCTCCCTGCAGAATCTCCCCGAAGAAAGGTTAGACTATGTAATGTTATCTATTTTCCAAGTTATTCAAACAGTCTAATATTGAACAGTTTATCCGGTTTTTTTCATGGTAGGGAAATAAATGTTGTTCGTAAACACTGTAACCCCTGCTCACCTAACAGTAAAATAGGTACAGGAGTAAGCTCAGGGTTTGTGACATTGCAATCCCAGCAGGAGCGGAAGGCTGGAAATCCTACCCTCCTGTGTGTGTGTATGTGTGTTGTTCAAGTACATAATTATCACGTTTCCTTATAACAGATCCTAATGTTCCAAGCGCTTATGGAGTCAGCTTTCGCTCGTCGTTATTTCTCCATTTACTTGGATGAGATCGGACAAGGTGCTTTGATCTGCTTCTGGTCAGCCGTACAGGAGCTGAGGCAAGCAGACAAGAGGCTACATCACCAGGTGGCCACGGAAATATACTACACATACCTCAGCCCACAGACACCACCCGTAAAAGTAGACAAGGTAGGTGAGGTGAGGTTAAGTTATTATTATTTCCTATTGAATATTAGTTTTTGAAGTAACATTAATTCCACTTCTCCTTTCCTTCCTCAGCCAACCTTGCGTGGTGTTGAGGCCTTTCTCCTGGGTAACAGAGGTCCTGAGGTGCTGTATGAGATAGGTGAGGAGGTGGAGAGGACACTGGAGGAGAGACATTACACTGGCTTCCTCGTCTCCTCCACCTACCATGCCATGATCCACCAAGCAGCTCTACAAGGAGTGGACTTCATGTCAGAGTGTGCGGGTGGGTAGTAATGATAATAATAATAATAATAATAATAATAATAATAATAATGATGATAATGATATATACTTTATTTAGTCATTGTGTGTGTGTGTATTCATCATGTATATATGCGTGTGTGTGTGTTTTGTTTCCCTGGTAAAACATAGAGGTGTGTGGTCAGTATAAACGTACATCTTATCACTTCACTTCACTAAACTTCACTAAACTTCCCTTCACCAAACTTCCCCAAACTTCCCTTCACCAAACAGCTTCTCCTCCTCCTGTACAGATGAGACCGGCCCGGGTGCAGCTGAGGGCGGCCCCACAGAGACAGTAGACCCCGTGCAGCTGCAACTTTCAGACCACTCCACCTACGCCAGGAACAAACTAGCGCACCTTCAGGAGAGACTAACCAACAAGCTATTAGTCAGTACCTAAGAATTTATATCTATACGAGTATTTGATAATTGTAATAATGTTTTGTTTATCTTTGTTTGACTCTATCTCTCTGTCTCTTTCTGATTACAAAACCACACTAACTTTACACTCCTTTAACACTCCTTTATACTCCTATGTTACAGGCACTCCAAGCATTACGTCAGAGTGGTAAGGCCGACCCGAAGGTAATCACACACTTGGAGGGTGAGATAGCACAGTTAAGGAGTGATCACAAGCTGCTGGAAACACACGTGGAGAGGACAGCTTTGTGGAGTGACAACATCGGAAACTGGAAAGTACATGTACAGAACGTGCAGGTGAGGAGAGGTGGAGGGAAGGAGTGGAAGAATTATTATTATTATTTGTTTATTTTATTCTCTTATGGAGGAATGAAGTTTTGTTTTGTAAGGAAGTTTAGGTTGAGAGAGAGAGAGTGTGGAGGAAAGTGAATGAGGTGAAGAAGGATGAGTGGAAGAAGTTACTAAAGGAGGAATGAATGAAGT
This sequence comes from Metacarcinus magister, assembly GCA_029783475.1. NCBI lineage: Eukaryota > Metazoa > Arthropoda > Malacostraca > Decapoda > Cancridae > Metacarcinus > Metacarcinus magister. The sequence continues at coordinate 92,196 of JAPQNM010002137.1, read as the reverse complement.
CTTGTAAGGAAGTTTTGTGGAAAATAATAATATCACATGCCTGTTTACTTTGAATATATGTTTAATTTTACGAATATAATGCATTTTGTTTGTCTTTTTGTTATGTTGAAGTGACTAATGCATTTATTTATTTATTTCTCAGGTATAAATTGTAAGTTAATTAATTAATACATAAAGTTAAGTGAATTATTACTCCTATTAATCCACGCATTACAGTTTGTGGAGGACAAAGACGTACCACACCTCGTCCTCCTCGTCCACTTAAATACAGAAGAAATAAAATCCACCACAACCACCACCACTACCACTACCACAACTACCACAACTACAACTGCAACCACTACTATTACCTCCCCTTCCACTTCCTCCACTCAAGAACTCTCCCCCAGCTTCCTCCTCCCTTCCTCCACCTCCTCCCCCTCCCCCTCCACCACCACCACCACCACCTCCTCCCCCACCACTGCCCCCCCCACCCCAGCCTCCCTCGTCACCCTGGAGTCTGCTGTGGTTGCTAATGTTCCTGACAATGGTTGGGTGCTGGTGAGGAAACTACCGCAGCTCATTGACCTTCACCGCAAATTATGGTGTGTGTGATTCTCTGTCTTCCCCTCCTTTCATTGTGTTTTCCAATTATTTATTTTTTTCTGTCATTGTGTTTTCTATTTTTTTTTATTATTTATTTATTTATTTTTCATATGAACATTATCAACATATAAAAAACCAAAAAATAAAGGAAACTGATTATGTATGGAATTTACAACTATACATATATATAAAAAACACATACTAGCTAGCATTTATACTATATTTTCCTTAACTAATAATATCAATACCTTTCACAAACTACTAAACAATTTACCTTTTAACCCTACAGTCAGATATCACCATGCATGAAGGCTTTAGAACTTCCATCTGTTCCTACAAAGATATTATTTGGGAAGGCAGTGGACAAGACTCACCTAGAACGCGTCAGGACAGTCGCACAAAACTACTTTGATGCCGTACTGAGCGATGAAAAACTAGTTAACTCGGAGCTTATCTACGCCTACCTCTCACCCTCCCCGGAACACCTCAAACAAGTGGTGATTCAGAGGAAGAAGTCTAAGTTTTCATTCTCTACATTCTTTAAAGGGTAAGTGAGGCTTCTAAAGTTAGTTGTTTTGATGTTTATGTGTAATATAATGCTTTTTATTTAGTTTTGGTTAAGATAGGTTTGGTTAAGTTAGGTTTGGTTGAGTTAGGTTTGGTTGAGTTAGGTTTGGTTAAGTTAAGGTTAAGTTAGGTTTAGGTTAAGCTAAGTTAGGTTAAGTTAGGTGGATGGACTTTCTCAGACTTTTATTTATAGTGGTTATCAGTGTGTTATAAGCTTGTGTTCTAAAATAATAAAAAAAATCAACTGAAAGACACAAATATGAAGCGATAGATGCATACAACCATAGTGAAATCCTTAAATTATACCCTAACCACACTAACATTAACTCACTAACTACCTAACTTAACTACCGAACAACCTCCTCTATTTCACCATTAACAGGGGAGACGCCAAGAGTGACAGTGATGAGGAAGATATAGGACTAATGATGGATGTAGGAGAGACTTCAGGAGATGGGAAGGACTCTGTAGCAGAACCTTTATTCTCTTTCCTGGAGGAGCTGTGTGAGTTAAGAGGTGTTAGCAAGTGGCTGAGGAAGACTCTGATATCCTTTGTACAGATCACCTACGGAAAAACTATAACCAGGTAAGAAAAAAGATAAAAATAAAATAAAATAATAATAATAAGGTGGTGGTGTGCATCTTCATAGATACACATAACTCATTGGGATTTTATTAACAGACTACTAATACACACACACTTAGCTGACGCCAGGCAATGTAATCTAATTGTCACCTTTTATAACCTTTAAGATGTATAGTGATAATATTCTTACACTCCTTACCTTAGAAAATAATAACATAATGCTTATAGGTAATCATTGATCTAATTTACCCACTATTCTTCCTCTCATTCAACTATTAAGACACATGCTTGAAACAGTAAACATTGATATAATTAACTAACTATCATTGTATCTCATTCAACTATAAGACTAACTATTACTACAAGAATATAACTATAAGACTATTTAGTGATTATTCTTCCTCTCTTTCCACTATTAGACACGTGAGGGAGACAGTGTTGGGTCTGCTTAGCGAGTCAATGATCCTATACTACATGCACACTGTGAGGGACAACCTTTGGCCTTCACATGAGAACCTGGAGGCTACCCAACAGCCACGTACTGAGGAGGACAAACTGAGAACCAGGTGTGTGTATGTGTGTGTGTCTGTGTGTGTGTGTGTGTGTGTGTGTGTGTAGGAAATATAATAAGTCTTAATACAATATAAAGAGATTTGAACCTGGTGCTTCCCTTCTACAGGTATGAAGCGCGTGAACAGTTTGTGAATAACCTGCCAGTGTTGTTGTGTACTTTGGTGGGTCAACAGAATGCACGGCGAGGAGCTACCAAGCTATTTACAACACTGCAACACCACGCACTCAACAAAAACCTATTCTATGTAAGCTTCTATATGTAAGCTTCTAGGCCAAAAGATAAAATAAAAAAAAATTAATTGAAAAATAAAGAAGCTTAGTTTGAAGTTGTTTTAAGTTGAATTGTTATCTATCAGTGTGTGTTTTGATGATAAGAATGATAAGTTTGCTCTCTTGTTCTCCCTTGCAATATATAGTATAGAATATATTTTGTATTATTGTAATGTTTTATAAAATGCAGGATTTTTTTCATCCACAGAACGCCCTTGAGGTTCTCTTGAAGGAGTTATTCCCAGAACTTGAAGAACATATAGATAAGAAGACTTAGAGCCATAGGTGTTCTGCTGTCAACACCACACTCCCTGTAGAAGTAATGTTCTGTTACAATCACACACTGTCTCATTATTATCATTAGCACAACATTCCTACACTCTCACACTCATGACACATAGATAAAAAAAGACTTAGAGCTAAAGATGTTCTGCTGTCAAGACCACCACCACACTCCCTCTTGTAATGTTCTGTTCCAAGCCGTCACTATCTCACACTCATGACATTCTCTAATGATTAATTAGAATCACGTAATTGCTCAGTCTTTAGTAATTTCTTATAGGTGAAGTAAGTTGAAAGGAGAGAAGAGAAGATAGTTTTATATGAAAAAAACAAATTATATATATATTTTAAGTTATTAATTCGTACAATGATTTTTTTTTCTTAGAGTTAAGGTATTACAGCTAAACATTCCATATATATTATACTATTATGTCTATCTATCTATCTATCTATCTACTTGGGTGTTATAAGTGTGGATAGATAGCAAGACATAGAAGTGAAAGAACTTTATTAAAAACTTGTACTTAATCATACAGTTTAATACAAAAAAACTTACATGTACATCAAACCAAAACTTGCCTTTCAAACTGATGACAATTTATGAATCTTCCGTTTCTCATGGAACTTATACTGACTTTACATTTTATTTGGGTAAGTAAAGTAATGTTGGTAATTAATTAACATATACCAAAGATGTGCTTAGTGTACGTGTGTATGTGTGTACGTGTGATGTAATTATATATTAGTTTGTGTTGCCATTTGTATGTAAACTGTCGTGCCATATGTTGAATTTATCACAAAAGGAAACTAGGAACTAATTTGTCCTGTCTTTCATAATGGCAGTGAATGTTAACAACTTATCTGATAATGATGATAAGTTGTTAACTCTAATTATGATACAATTTAAGTTACGTGCTGCTATTAGTGGTGCAGTGATTAGCAAGTCTGACTACCAATCCGCTGGCCTGAGTTCAATCCCGGATGAAGGCAGTCGGCACACAGTTCACCCAGCTGTTCATCCTCACAAATGGGTTGATGGATAAATGGGATGGATAAATATTGTATTATTCCAAGGATGGGAACAAGGAGCTGCCTCGAGTAGGTCATCAACTGTCCTCTTGCAGTCTCCTCAATTCTTATGTTATTATGTACTTAGGGAAACCTGGTGAAGGTAAACTGTGGATATTAAGATGTTACAGTGGTCTTGTGTCCTGGGGTAACGGATTAATGCACACCACAAACTCAAAAATCGCAGCTACGCACAGCTACAGCGTGTGTCCCCAACTTTACCTTACTGAATGGGTGTATTTAAGAGTTTGATTAATGAATGTTGATGTATAAATGACTTGCTTAATTAAATGTGACTGTTAAGGAAGTATTGGGTATTAGTAGTTAGATGTTTTAATGAGCATGATGATTACTGACCACTAAATGATGTAGGTTTATTAATGAATGTTTGGATGGGTTAATGAGTCCTGTGGAATTACTGTATTTATTAATTGTGTGATTGCTAATAGTTCTCATTTAGCATTTTTCTTCAGTATTATATTTAGTCATTAATAGCTAGTGATGTTCCTCATTAAGTCGTACAGGTGCTAGGTGACTCCATTAGGTGTTAATTGTGGTATATTTGAGTAGTAAGTAGGGTCATTAGTAATTAGTATTGGTCATAAGTAATTAATATTGGTTCCCGTAATGTGAAATTATAGTCATTGTGTGAATTTATGCCAAAGTTTAATGTTGCTGTGTATGTATATGTTTAAAGATTTATGTATTGTCAAATTCACCTATTGTCTTCATATAGATCTATCTTATATAGTTATTTGTTGAGTGTTTAATATGTAATACAGAGGACTCAGATTATAAAAATATATATTGAGTGAATTAATATTATGATTTTCCTGAGATAATTATGAACCCCCAGAGTTTCGGAGACAAGGTATTTAATTTTTTATTTTTTTTTAATTTAATTAAAAAAAAAATTATACGGAGTAGTAAAAAAAATAATTGTTAGTGAATTTTAACTTATAACAGAAAATTCTTAGCGTCAAATATACACATACATTACAATATATATAACACAACATGAAAAAAAGTTAAGAAGAACATTTTAATAGATAAATAATTAAGTAAACAAAAGCACCGTTATAAAGGCATCACTAAGGCCACAAGATCCACCCTTCCATTGTTGTTGTTATATTTATTTATTTATTTACATCTTTACCAAGGAAGTAATGGTGTAATACATTAATGGAGTAAGTATCCTAACACCTGTATGTTGCTGTATAAATAATGACACCTGTATTGTGTGTGTAGGATGTCAGTAAATTGTATATTGTTTAGTTGTAAAATTTATCGAAGCAATGTTAACGTGAGACTGATATTGTCGTCACTAAGAACATTACACAATGATATTAGTAAGCTACAAAATGCCTTGGGGTGTTACTCTAATACTCCCTTATTACCTACATCCACCTGTCATCCACATCCATAAAGCCGTCTAGTCTTTTTTTAAACTCCCTATCGTCTGTGTACTAACTACCTCATCACTGACTATTAAATCTTCACCAGAACGCACCTGGATATAAACAACACACTTTACGTATAGATTTTGATCCATTTCGAATGATTTTGACATTCATTTACTCATCACCCCAACAAGCTTGGGGACTTATGGGAATTCGGGTTTTTTTTTGGGGGGGGAAGACGAAATACAATGATTTACACTATAAACAAGGTACCAGAATCACTAACATAATCTAACAATGACCTATTGACGAACGCGCAATGCACTGACGGTCACAAAAACTGGCGTGTGGCTACGAATAAAAATAGCGTCTGCACATCGCCCAACCCCCGAGTTTTGGTCACAGAGAACATTTGATAGCTTCTAAATTAACCTATCCTACATTGATAGTCCCAAAAACTCGTTAATTACGTCATTATTTCTACTCGTAATTTATTGCATCTTAACTATAATACTTGACCAGGAATCGTTATGCTTACCAAGGTCTGATTCATACTTTCCTTACACAGAACATGAGGAGATAATGTCACTATGAGTCCAGATAGAGAACGGAAGGCAGAGGGAAGCAAAGGGAAACAAACATTGAAGAGTACAAACAACACTGTAAGTTAATAATACGTACTGTAATTTACTTGGAATGAACTAACGTAAACATCATCATTGTATGTCATGACAGAATATTTTTTTTTTATGTGTGTGGTTTTAATGATATGGTTAACTATATTTTTTCAGACAGAAGAAATTGATGATGGAGGGAGAGAAGAAGAAGGAAGAGGAAGAGGAGGAGGAGGAGGTGGAGGTGGAGGTGGAGGAGGAGGAGGAGGAGGAGGAGGAGGAGGAGGTGAAGGTGAAGGTGAAGGTGAAGAAAGAAATGATAATAGAAGTAATCTTAGAAGATGAAGAAGATTGCTTTGATGACCAAGATGAGGAACAAGACCAGATACAAACACACTTGAATCACACTCCTACCACCTCCACGTCCCTTCCTAACGATACAAAGAACAAAAAAGAAACAAAAAACAATAAACCAGGAAGTAAGAAAATGAACAATAAACCCAAATTAAGAAAAACTGATAAAAGTCTAACCAAAAAAATGAGGATAAAAAGAAAAAGGGAAAGTAAGTTATTTCCCTGTGATAAATGTAGTCTAGTCTCACAATCCTCAGCAAACTTAAAGAAACACTTAATGACACACACAGGAGAGAAGCCATATGAGTGCCGCAAGTGCCACAAGACCTTCAGACAGCGGCACCATTTACTAGACCACTGGCGGGTACACTCCGGCGAACGACCATTTAAATGCGACATCTGCGGGAGTCGTTTTATCCAGAAATCATCCTTAAACCTACATAAAAAGAGACATTTAGGCATCAAACCATATTCTTGTTCCCAGTGCAATTACTCTACCTACGAGAAGAGACATTTAACCATACACACTCGCACACACACTGGTGAGAAGCCGTACCAGTGTGAGAAATGTGGACAGACATTCTCTACTGCTACGAGATTAAAATTCCACCGCATGATTCACACTGGGGAGAGGCGGTACAAGTGTGATAAGTGTGGCGTACCTTTCCGAGAGAAGGTCACACTACAAGCGCACATGGCTGTACATCTCAACCTCGGACCTTTTGAGTGTAAAGAATGTGGACAGGAATTCTCTCGTCTCGCTGGCCTGTCTCTGCACCGTAAAGTACATGAGAATAAACATAATTATCTGTACGTATATGATAAGGAAGCTAATCAGTGCTTTGAAACAGCCTTAAGGAAAGCTAGTAATAAAAAAAAGACAGTCATTACCGAACCGTCACGAGAAATTGATGCAACACTGAGTTATGAAAGCGATTCAGAGACGGATTCGGATTATGGAAACACTACCACCACCACCACCAACACCACCACCAACACCACACATTCACAGGTAGAGAGGACTGTAGTGGAGTGTGTGGAGCAAGGAACACCAGCCCAACACCAGCTGAATTATCCACCTACAAGTAAAATTCCGTCTTCTTCCACTGAGATTGAGACAGACTCGCAACATAAACTTAAACAGAACCTCACATCTAACCTCAAGTATAATTTTCAACCTAGTACAAGTGAGGTTGATCCCAGCCAGGTGAAACAAGCAATAGAAGAAGGAACAATACTAGAAACCCAAGGTGACGACGGCAAAGGTTTCTACATCGTCTTACCTCCATCTATGAAGAGTAAAGACTTAATGATATTCTCACAGCAACAACAACAACAACAACAAACAAACAATTTAAACCCTACCATGTCTTTGCTCGATAGAGATATTTCCCCAAACCTTATAACAGAGAATGCATTAGACACCCATAGAACATTATACCACAATATAGATGACGTACAAGAATGTGAGGAAATATGCAGCGAGGTTGAATTAGAGGAGGAAATATGTAGTGAGATAGAAGGAGGAATGATACACCCTTGTGAAGCAGAATCCATTGAGTGTATATTTAACACAGAGAGTCAAGAACAGATGTTGGAAAATGTAAATAAATCATCAGATGCTATTGAGGAATATCTTGATCCCGATGGTACGTCACTCCTCTTATGGAAGGATAACAGTGTGAATAACCTAAGTAATGTGATATATATAATAGAACCAGATAAGGAAGCCATTGTTATCCACACACAAGAGGAAACCTGTCTACCCGGATTTAATGATGAAAAGACGACAGTGACAGTGAAAGGAAAAAAGAAAAGAAAGTGTAAGGAAAGAGAAGGAAAGGATTGTGTAGCTGTGAAAATCAAGGTAAACAGCAAGAAAAGTAAGATTAAAAAACCGAAATCACAAAGAGTGTATGACTGTGAGCAATGTGGGAAGGCTTGTAAGAATTCATCAAATTATATCACCCATTTACGGAGTCATTCTGGTGAGAGACCTTACTTCTGCGGGTTTTGTAGAATGGGTTTTAAACAAATATCACACTTACGGTCTCACATTCGAGTCCACACCGGCGAGAGACCCTATGTATGTAATCTATGCAATGCAGGTTTTACACAGTCATCAAGGTTAAAATCACATAAAAAAAATGTACACCCTAATGGGCAAGTAGAAATCAAGAAAAGAAAGAGAAAATATACACCAGAGAATAGAATCAAAAACTTCTTCTGCCGGTATTGCAACAAAACATTTATTGGTGAATGCCTTAAGATTGACCACATGAAAATACACCGTCCTCTGCTCCCGTACATGTGTAAAATATGCGGTATGCGGTTTAAAAGTAAATTATCTATGGAGACTCACTTTGCAAATCACTCTGATGGCAAACATGTCTGTGAAATGTGTGGTGTTGAAGTCCCAAGTCTCGACGATTTACACAAACACAAAATCACAGAACACGGCACAAAATTATCAAATACCGACTTAGTTGACTTATTCATTAATGTCAAAATAGGGAAAGAAAATGACCCCAGTACAAAAGATGGTAATAATGTGTTAGGTATTCAGCCGAAGAGTGAATGTATAGATGATGCAGAGTCAAGCTTATGTGAGGTTAAAGAAGAGGTTATTCATGTCACAGATGTTGATGGTGACGTTAAGAGTGAAATTGAAGTCACATCAACACACATCAAGAATGAAATCGCTATTCATGACGTAACACACACGACAACATCACCAGAAAAACAACAAAACAACAACAACAACACAAACATCATAAACACACACCAAGAAAATGAAAGTGACATAATATCCAAAGAAAGTGAAATGAGGAAGAAAAAATACACCACTTATACCGACGTGGCTGGCAGGAAATTGTGGCTGTGCAAGGTATGTGATCGCTCCTTCGCTCAGTCATCCAACTTATACTGCCACATACGGATGCATACAGGTGACAAGCCATACCAATGCAACATATGTCCGAGAGCATTCCGTCAGATCACACATTTAAAGGATCATATGAAGCGCCACACTGGTTCAAAGCCTCATAAATGTAGCGATTGCGGGAAGTGTTTCGTCCAGAAGTCAGCACTGAGGCGGCACATCAGAGTACTGCACAGAGGGAATGCTGAGGCGATAAGGGAACCAGAAAGTGATGTAAGAGATGATATAATTAACACTTTAACTGATGATTATAACTTACTAGCTGATGAAATGAGATTAAGTAATGTTATAGATGGTAGTGACATTGATGATCAGTTAGGTGACCTCCCACATGTAAAGAATAATGTATCTCATGTTTGTAAAGTCTGTAAGAAGAAGTTTAACCAGATTTCTAGTTATAATGCACATTTGAGGAGGTGTGGAAAGAAACGTAAGAAGATTTGGAAGGGTTGTGTGTGTGGGCAGACCTTTTTGTCACACACACACTTGTTAAAACACCAAGAAAAATGCCGTACCCTGAAAGACCTTAAAAGTAAAACAAGAAAAATACAGAGCAGTGACGAAGAATACGAAAGCAAAAACGACATCAATACAAATAACAAAAAAAGCAAACCAAACATAACTAAACCAAGAAAAGTTAACACACTCAATACTCATAACCAATTTAAATGTAAACAGTGTGGTGAGGTATTCCATAGCATTACACCTTACAAGACACACCTGTTAGGGCACGGAGGGGAGGTGCAGCAGGTGTGTATGGTGTGTGGAGAGGTGTTTAAAAGAGCCTCTGCCTTAAGGTACCACCAAAGCATGAAGCACGGAAGGGAAGATAGAAGGTATAAAGATTACTGTCCCACTGGATATATTGTACAAGGAGAAGAAGAAGAAGAAGAGGAAGAGGAAGAGGAAGAAATTGTTAAAGTTAAGTTAGAAATTGATTATGATGGAAGTGTGTGTCTAACTGATGAAGATAAAGAAGAAGAAATTAATTGTAATATAGAACCAAGACATAGATTAAGAGAAAATGTTAAAAGTACTCAAAGAAATACTCTGAAAAATATAAATAACAGAAATGAGAAAGAAACTGAAAATCATACAGAATTTAGTGAAAGTTCTGGTGAAAATCTAGCGAGAAAAAAGTATGTATGTGATGTTTGTGAAATGTCCTTTACTCGTTCTTCCAAACTGAAACAACACCAATTAATGTTATGTAAAGGACAGGATAGGCCTACAAATGCAACCACCACCACCACCACCACCACCACCACCACAAGACACAAACCTCACATAGGAAAATCCAGCTTAAAAGTGAACAAAATCAGCAAAAAGGTCAAGAATGAAGGAAATAAAAATAATTGTAACATAAAAGAAAGAAATACTCCAGATGTAAATAATCTAGTTGATAAGGATAATAGTTATGTTGATAAGGATAACATAAAGGATAATAATGTAGAGTTATATTGTAAAGCTTGTGATGAATATTTCCCAGATACAAATTCACATGAAAAACATATACTTTTACATACTTCTGAGAAACCCTTTAAGTGTGAACATTGTTTATTAAGGTTTAAACGGAAACCTCATTTGTTTAACCATTATAGAAGACATGTAAAGGAGGAAAGTTTATAGTACACACACACACACACACACACACACACCACACACACAACACTAAACACTTCTTTCTTTCTCCTTCTTACTTCTTACATCATCTTATTATTCTTATTTCCTCTTCTTATCATCTTCACACACACACACACACACACACACACACACACACACACACACACACACACACACACACACACACACACATACATACATACATACATACACACACACACACACACACACAGTTTAACTAATAGTACAAAATATCTCTTGACTCCTATTTAAGTCAAAGGAATAAAAAGAGTGTTCACATCCTGATTTGTAATATTAGTAAAAAAATATGGATATATATAGAAATGAATATAATTTGTCTTAATGTTTCGTTCATTATATAGGTATAGTTGTGATCAATATTACCACATGATTATAGGAAGAAACTGAATTATATAATCTTAATACTGTACTCAAAAAAGTGTTCAGATTATTTATATTTATTTATTCAAATGTTTTTGTTGTTGTTGTTTTAAGATGTGTGTGGAGGAAGGATGAATGGTTGTACATGATAGAGAATGTACATCTCTCTCTCTCTCTCTCTCTCTCTCTCTCTCTCTCTCTCTCTCTCTCTCTCTCTCTCTCTCTCTCTCTCTCTCTCTCTCTCTCTCTCTCTCTCTCTCTCTCCCTTTAATTATATAGACGAGTGTGGTAATTATTCAACTGTGTCATTAGTAGAAATTATGTGACTACTCTTATTGATATTCTTTCTTTTCGACTGATGTATTATTATTATTATTATTATTATTATTATTATTATTATTATTATTATTATTATTATTTTCCTATACCAGTGAAAACAGTTATCAAAATCTTAAAATTAGTCTAGAATATGGAAAGGTAACGTATTTATTTTGATATATACATACAATGTGTTTCTACTCATGCCATGTGTGACTTTTTATACCATGAACGTAATTGAAATGCAGACAAAACAATAAAAATAAATGACGATATTTTCAGAAACCTGTTCATTTCATATATACTTAATTTCCTTTGAGTATCGTATAGTCTATGATACGTATATATAAAATAGTTATAATTAGAAGTAGGTATAGCAAAATGATCTTAATTATAACTGTTTTAGTGATGTTTGTTCGGCTGGTGAATGGAATGAATTAAATTGAATATTTTTTATTATTGGCGCTTAATTTTTTTTTCTTTTTTTTTGTGTATTGCTTCTTTTTGTATGAACTAACTCATTGGTTCCCAAATTAGGAGTAATATAACAGTGTTTCGGGGGTAATGGAAGAGGTGGCAGAAAAGAAAATATATCTAGTGTTTAAATATTTGAATATTGACAACATTTTGTGAAAGGGTTAGCGCGCCTAATGTGGCATGTTAAATTGGGTAACAAGATGAACAAAGTTTGGGAACCACTGAACTAATTTTATTGTTGGAAAATATAAATATAGAAGGAGAAGGAGCTAGGGTAGGTCAAGACAATATTCATAAAATTCGTTTCAAGTTCAGTCTTGACCACAACGCAGACGAGGATAGACGTACGTGTCCAGGTTACTCCTTAAGCTAAGTGTTAAACTATATTATATTTATTAATTTGTGAACATAGGCAGTACTTTTGTTCACATTTATATATTGTTGAAGCTAGGTATATTAGCAGTTAGTTTGTTAGGTTCAATCTATTGTTTTAATGAGTTAGTTTAGTCTTAATTATAGATGCGAGTTTCCTACGTATTCGTGAACCTACAATGAGTGAATATACAGTGAAGTATTAGTGAACATAATAACATTGTTTTAACGAGGTAATCATTAACTACTTAACCACTTAACACAACCTTAGGCTTAATTGCTGCCACACGTTCGTCTGTTTCACCTCTCACCTTCCCCGTCTCTTCCTCTATAACTACGCCTTTCTTAACACAATACACACTTATACTTACACATATTCTTATTTATACACACCTGAGAAATGTCACCCAGTAAAGTAATTGTAATAATGCACCTCCTAGCTCCTCTTCCTTGTAAAGAGCGAACTAGTGCATCACCACCACCACCTCTTCCTCTAACATTATCACTAACCCTCCTATGCTATTACTACTACTACTACGACGTGCTGCTCCAGGTGTATACTGTATAGTTTCACATGCTGTATGAACTCCTTGAAAACCAACATTAGCTATTAGAAGTCATAGCTTACCTAGTGGTGGGGGGAGGGGGGGGGCGGACACACTCTCGGGGGGGAGGGCGCGATCGCAGGACGCCTACCTGCAAGCTTCTATAAAAAATGCAGTTGATATCATGATGATGAAATAGTGTCACTGTGAAATGTTATACAGACACTATCATGTGTACGTATGTGTGTGGTGTGTGTGTGTGTGTGTGTGTAACTGTTGTTCTCCGACACACAATGTTACGTGGGCCGGTAACGTAACGTAATGTCATACTGTTACTTGGTGCAAGGTGGGATGCTATTCTTCTCTCTTATAAGTTGAGGGAACGTGAAGAAAAATAATGAAGTTTCAAAACATAAAGAATCCATGAATTTAACAAAAATCGCGCGACCCCAAGTTTAAACGTCACACTGCGCGCGAGAGAAATGAGTCAAGTTAAAGAAGTATTAGGAATTTAAACCCTCCGATGAAGTGTCAAAATTTAAAGGTCAATGAATTTAAAGGGAAATCACTCGGCAGCAAAGACAGAAAGCAAGTGAGGGAGGGCGGGAAAACATATCGTACTGCACTGCGAGAGAGGAGAGAGGACTTGAGTGTAGCCGCTGACACTATTATTTTCCTGCTCGCTTTCTCTGTTTTTTTTTTCGTGAATTTATCGTGAATTTAGTTTCTTTCATAAACGACCATAAAAGTGGGGGGCCAACCCATGGGCCAGCTTAAAATCTGGGGGGCGCCTTTGCCCCCGTGGCCTCCTCTTAGAAACGCCCCTGTTGATATGCCTACTATTAGGCCTATAGTACTACTATTACTACTACTACTGTGGGCCAATACAATAATAGCCTAGCCAAGGGCTATCCATCTATCTATGGTGGCATAGTTGGGGGTGGGGGGGGGGTTGAGTGGTTGGCGCAGGGAGGAGGGAGCCTCAGCTTCATTGAACCAGCTTTGGGTGGGCTCACCTTGCAAAAGGTTGAGCGCCCCCAGCTGGCCTAGAGTATCCCACCTTTAACAGCAGTATAAGTCCGGTATATAGATAAAAATATAAGTACAAAATCTATTATCCACCACCAGTTTTGGGTACAAATACAACACAAATACTTTACAAATATTGTACTCAACAAGAATCCTGAATCAGTAATACAAGTCAATAGTAGTACATAAAGGCAACAAATATATACATCGTTATCAAAACACCTTACACACGTATAGTCTGTGTGTGTATGGAAGTGTGCGTGAGTGTGTGTGTGAACCCCGTCATGGAAGGGAAAACTTTTTTATTATTCTTTTTTTTACATTAATAGGGTACTGGCTCAGGGACAACAAAAAAACGAAAAAAAAAAAACCCCGCTTGTCGCCAGACCCTGTAAAGAGGACAGTAGGAGAAATAAAGCAAGGAAGGGGTGGAGGTCCAGTTAACTAAACAATTCTAATAAGTTTGGAGACAAATCGTATCTATACATTATGAAAAAACAAAATTTATTCCTTGTTTTTTTTACATCACACTAAAGAATTAGTTTTTTCCACCTTGAACAGTTTCACTCATAGCTTATTCATAACTTGGATGAATATTAGTAAGACAACCCATTCAATACCTCCTTACCTTTATAATGCACTGCAAATTCAACCTCAGATACTTGTTCAGATCACACCAAACAGATATGTCGCTCAATTACAGAAAAAATATTGTATTATTTTCTGTAATTCAGCGACATAACTGTTTGGTGTGATCTGGATAAGTATCTGAAGTTGAATTTGCAGTGCATTATAAAGGTAACCAGATGTTGAATGTGTTGTCTTATGAATATTTACCATAACTTGTGTTCATGTTGGTTAGGTTAGATTCCCATATTATACAATGCATGGAAGTATGGATTCTAACACTAATATTGCTAGAAAGTATTATTTAGAAACATTTCCAACAGATATTTAACCCTGCATTACCAGACATAAGTTTGTTATATACAGATGTAATGAATCAGAGCACAGTGACACCAAGTTGTGGACTAAACGACAAAAAATAAAATAAAATAATAATAATAAAAATAATAAAAAAATCTTGCTCTCTTTGGGTCTATCATGCTTCTACTCAGGACAAATCATTATACTTGTCTCTGGAATGGTGTTGAGTATAATGAATAATAACAATGATAGGAATTCATATCTTATTCAATATTCATTTTTATCAACCTCTAATTATTGCAGCAAGTTTAAATAACCTAATAAATCTAGCATTAGCACTAGGAATTTTCAAACACTACCCTTTTAATTAGGATTCAAATTTTGTCATATCCTACTCATTATTCTTTTTATCAATCTCTCTAATTATTGCAGCAAGTTTACATCCTTAATAATCTAGCACTAGCGATTCTCAAACCCAACCCTTTAAGATAGTCTAGATACATGCGTTTATATATTTTTTTTAGCTGATACATAGCGTTGTATTTTTTTTTTTTTTTAATATTCATGTATTCAAATTTTCTCATGATCCTCCTAAAACTATTTATTTTATTCATTTTTTTATTTTAATTTCGTTTCGTGATGGTCCTAAAACAGTGTTAAGTGTTAGGCATTATACATTTTCATCTTGTATAACACCGCGTACTGTCCACTCCAGTATTAGAATGAAGAACACTAGAGTTTAATGTATGTTATGTGTTATGTATATATAGAAAAGAAGGAATAATTGTAGCCATACATATACACCATACATTTCTCTTACTTTTTCTTTCACTTATACTTCTTACTCCCTTCTTTCTCTCTTCTCTCTCCTCCTTACTCCCCTCTTCCCTTCCTTCTTCTCTCCTCCTCCTAGATTAGCACTCCATCTCCTTGGTGTGGAGGAATGTAAACACTGTATTTGGTATTGTATGAGTCACCTAAAATACAATAATATAATTTTAGTGTATAAATAGAACTCGGTCACTGTAAAAAGTCTTTACACTCCTCACGCTAGAGAAAGATACCAACATATATATTATTTTTTATATATTTTCTGTTCCCTTCTGTGCTGTGTTCCGTATAAATAGCAAGGGTAACGTATGGGTAAAATTTCATCTATATCTAATAATTTTATCATACGTAGAACTAATTGAAAGGAAATATAGATGTGTATTAATCCCATACAATGCAAAAAGAAAAGGAATTAGATAGATTACACGGTTTAAAAAATCCATCACAAAGGCAGAACAATATTAAACTTGAGGTGCGGTAATGTGCATGGAGATTCTAGACTTACATGTAAACTTTGAATATTTTTGTTCATAATTAATCTAGATCACAGATACTAAATGTTCCTGAATAACTGCATCGGAGGGTTTGGCACACCTGGTCGCAATGAGGCTGTGTATAGGCCTATGTATGGGGTGTGTATGGGTCTGTGTATGGGGCTGTGTATGTATGCTATGTATGTTCCAGGGATGTACTGCAGTGTGACCGGAGAGCCGTCTATATGTGGCTCTTTTATTAAACAGAAGCCAATTTCAAAAGAGTTATAACCAGATAAAAAATACATCTAAAAGAGTTAATATTTATCAGTATACACAAGAGATATTTTTATTAACTATTTAAGATGTATTCAAATCTTTAGTGTTACTTAAGGTTTCATGTTCAGGGAAGGAGACTTATAAAATCTATCATTATTATTCCAAAAATCTAAGGCGTATTTTATACATATATAATGGATTGCGAAGGTGAATTATTCTTTGTATATTATTTACATTACTTAGGGTAGGTAGGCGGTCACTTGGATAGAGGATAGAGGGTGGAGGGTGGGATAGGTGTATGGTAAGGTACGGTTAGGTTAGGTTAGGTAAGGTAAAGTTAACCACACATTACCATCAACACTGTTTTTGTGCAGGGGGAGGGGGAGAAAATTTTGGGGGGAGGGGCATAAGTCTGTATACACATCACTTAAAAAAAAATCCAGCCAGCACCACCAAGCCTCCAAGAATATCTACAGGCACTCTAGGCCAAAAGAGCGAGAGAGATCGAGCGAGAGAAAAAAAAGACTAGCCACCAGAAGTCCACTAAATCACTTCATACACTCCTTAGTTTGTTTATTTGTTTGTTTGTTTTCAGTAAGTCTCCCCCATCATGAGTACAACAAGTGCAGTCCACCCAGTAAAAGGTCGACAGCCTTGACCTTTCCCAGTACGGTCATTATAATTCTCCCACAAATACCCGGTACTCTTATACTGTTTCTTCACATTATTAATCACATT
The DNA here is from genome assembly GCA_029783475.1 of Metacarcinus magister. NCBI lineage: Eukaryota > Metazoa > Arthropoda > Malacostraca > Decapoda > Cancridae > Metacarcinus > Metacarcinus magister. The sequence goes on along the minus strand of JAPQNM010002137.1, from coordinate 74,942 downwards.
TCTCCGCAGCTCAACATAAAGCTGTCCGGCCAGGGTGCGGTGCGGTCCGTCTTGATTGGCGTAATGGTTCAGAGCTCGCACGGCTAAATAATTCATGTTTATCCAGATGGAACCGCGCCAATACGGAGGGTCGTGCGGTGTATTTTTACGGTTATATAGAGAAGCAGTCGGCGCCAGTGACCTCAATCCATACGGTGTCCATAAGAGGTCAGTTCTGTGGAGGTCCTGTAAAACTTGACCTAGCTTGGGGGAGTAGGGGTCAATTATCTGTAGGAATAATGGGAAGAAACTGACATAGCCGAATGCGTCGACGTGGCGGTATTGTGGTGTTTCTAAGGTCACTCTCTGGTAGTCTGAGTTGGGGTTGACGCGGCGTAACTCGACCTTGTCTGTGTGGAGACCATAGTCCATGTAGCCGTTAGCAGCGTAGGACCAGTGTAGTGCGTCCAGGCCTGTGCTGTCCGAGAGAAACCTGGAAACAAGTGTATTATTATTATTATTAAAGTTATTATTGAAAGTTAAGGTTTATTATTATTATTAAAGTTGTTATCAAAGTTTAAAGTCTATTATTATTGAAGTTATTATTAAAAGTTAAGGTTTATTATTATTATTATTAAAGTTTAAAGTCTATTATTATTGAAGTTATTATTAAAAGTGAAAGTTTATTATTATTATTGAAGTATTAAATAAAAGAAGTTTATCACATTACAGACTTTCATAACTGTGCAGCTTAAAAGAGAAATAATAATAATAATAAAAATAATGATCACAAAACACATACAAGATAAATAATAACAATAAAAATAATAATAATAAAACACATAGAAGAAAAATTAAAACAATAACCTTACCTATACGACTCCTGAAACCTTGTCGGGTCTTTCTCAACCAGCCGAGCGAGGTCAGCCATTAAACCCGACGCCAGCGCCATCCAGCAACGTAAATCAAGATGGCGTTCATCCCTCGTCGGATGAGAGGCCCTCGGGTAATCATCCAGTCCCGACGTCAGAGTCTTAGGGTTCAATTCTCTCACAGCATCTGGGTTCCGTCCTCTCCATCTATAAGTTCCAATAAAATCCCCAACTTGCGTCGTGTTAAACCAGGAATACCAAGCCCGTAGACGCGGCCACATGCGGGTTAAGTAGTGGTAATCCTCATCTGATAGGTCCTCCTTGAACTCAGCCAGCATGGAGTGGAGGGTGAGGAGGAGTGTTGGAGGGTTAGCATTCCTCCCATCCTGGACCACAAACTCATCTGGTACTCGAGCTCTCGCCTCAGCCCCGAGGATCTGCTCTCGAGGTATCCATCCGTCCCAGTTGATTAAATCCATCCAGTGGGCAAGAATATCTTGTGATATCTTGCGGTCCCATTTAGATATGAGTAAGTTATGGAAGCCTTCGTCCCATAGAAACCCACGCGGGAAGAAGCTACGTGAAGGGACAGCTGTGTATAGAGGTGCTCGCCAATACGGAACGGGCTCACTGTTATGCTGACCTAACACACGTGATGCTCCGTAGAAGTATCCAATCCCACCCAACATGTTACTCAGAGCTCCCTTGGCAAATTTAATCTCCTCTTCTGTGAAACCTTTTGCTTCTAAGGAGAATTTAGCTTCAAAGTCTGAGTGGAATTTCTGTTCGTGTTTGTTGAGTTCTGCGGTTAAGACGTCCCCTACGAGTTTCTCTTTACGCTCTGGTGATGCGCTGTTGCTCTCGTATGCAATGTCCAAGGAGAAGGGGACTCGGCCGCTAACCTGAGGAAGAAGAAGAAGAATTAGCATTTAAATTAACTAATAGATTTCATGGTTTATACAGATTATTTAAGCGAGATTATACTTTTATGTGACTGAAAAAAAGAAATATAGATTAATAAATAGATAGATAAATAAATAGATGCTAGTATGTTAGTATTAAGACCGTTTATAATAAGTTAAGAATAGGAGGAAAAAATCAGGTCTCATCTCACTCCCCTCACCTGTAGAGCCACAAAATTAGGTCTCCGGTCCAGGTCTTGATGTTCAAACACTTCACCAGCCAGACCAATATGCTTCTCCGTCTGACCTTGAAACACTCTTAGACCTTTCATCACCGTCTCCTTTAACTGACTGAGTCCCATATGCTTGGTGTGGAGGACGTGGTGGTGGGTGGTGGTGCCATTGTGGTTCTTTAGGGAGAGGTGGAAGCCCCCTAGAGAGGTAGCGAACCCCCTTACAGCTCCAAAGAAATGTTGTGGGTTTGTATCTCCCTGGAGCCATGCATCTTCATCCTCGGGGTCAAGCGCTATGTAGTATATGATTGATGCCTCACTTCCTACTTGCTTCTTGGTCTGTAGGGGATAAAGGGATCATTCTTAGATGCTTTATAACTTATATTTTAAAGACAGTGGGAAGGAGAATAAGAATGATAGTAATAAGAGTGTCAATATAAAATAGTTTGACTTGCTTTTTGCTCTATAGGGATAAAGAAACGACTCTCAACTTCATTATATTGTGTGTCTTAAGAGGAGGATAATAATAATAATAGTAATAATAATCAAATGGACATCAAAAACAATGGTGATATTTACCCCACCTTATAAACACAGTGAGAAAAACTTTATTATATTGTAGCTCTCGGAAGGAGAGTAATAGTTTAAAGGTGACATTTACCCCACCTTAGGCAGTACATTGATCCTTGCCGACCACTCCCCTCCATGCAGTCCTCCTTGCTGCTTCACAAACATAGTCTCAAGGCTCACGTACTTGTCCTCCAGCCTCTGTACACCAAAGTCTCTCCCATCGTGTAACTGCCAACCGTAACTACTCAGCTCGTCGCCCTGATCACACCAATGCCTGTAGGGGTGTAGGGTGAGGTTAGATTAGGTTAGGTTACAATCACACCAATGCCTGTAGGGGTGAGGTTAATACAAATGATCTCAAGGAATGTATGTTTTTATAGAAGGAAAGAGGAAAATGACATCTTAATTAATCTAATAAGACAGGGTAAAAATGATTATAAAAACCCCAGCTTACCTTAGAGCCAAAAGGTTGTTCTGGAAATGACCCGAGACGAACCACATGAGGCCAGTGACGGGTGATGTCGGGTGCCGGGTCCTGGTGCCAAAGTACACCCCGGGCCTGTATGTCCCCCAGTACCTCTCAGGGACTTCTAAACCAGACTTTGTCACAACCTATGGAGGAAAAAAAGTGAATCAGTAAACATATATACCTTTTTTTTTTCCCCTGTAAAAAAAAAAGCCATATAGCTATACTTTTTTTTCATTATAGTATAGATAAATAATGGAGAATGTATAAACCTTTGGTGCAGATATAGGAGTGTTTATTCTTGTTTCCATGTAGCCAATGTATAGGAAGTAGATGACGGCTATCACCACCAGGGCGGCGCAGGCCATGTATAACACCGTAGGACACCATCTGGAATGCATTGATTATTATTATTATTATTATTATTATGGTTTTTACTTTTTATTATATATATGTGTGTGTGTGTGTGTGTGGAATATAAGTCTACATTGCCAGTGTAGGGCTTAGAGGAACTGTTATCTATCGCCCTACAGAATAACTACAAAATAAAATAGATAAAAAAAAAATAACAGTAATATAAAGATTAAATGAGTATTTATTAAGTATATTGCATCAACTAAAATATTTAATCCATCACTTATTTTTCTTTCCTGATAAAATTTACCACCGAACTTATACCCAAAATAAATCACAATAAGAATAACAATCTATAGGACATTAAATTCATTACTTTTTCTTTCCTGATTAAAAAAAAAAAAAGAAAGACTAAATTCAATCACCACCTTACTTATATTACTTCGCTATACCCAAAATAAATCACAATAACAATCTATAGGCCACGAATTCCTTACTGGTGTCGTCTTTTTTGTTGTTGTTGTTGGTCTCGCCGTCTCCTGGTGGTGGAGGTGGTTTCGTTAGGCTGGTAGGGGCCCTGGGGGTCGTCAAACTGGGACAGGTCATGGTGGTGGTGGTGCTGGTAGTGGTGTTGGGAGGGGAACGGGGTGGGTTTGACTCGCCTCTGTCGGGCCATCTGTAGCAACACCAATAAGAATATAAGAAAATAAGGAGGCTGCAAGACGCTAATTGACCTACACAAGGCAATTACTATTATAATCATTTATTTTCATAGGCTTGAATTTGGTTACATTGATCATTATTTCCTTTTTAATATGATGAAAAACCGTTAATGTGGAAATAAATTGAACCTATAACCAAACATAACACAATTAGTAGTTAATAGAAGCAATCTTAACACATACACGAATACATGTCAAATTTCTCTCCCTCACACACACACACACACACAGGTGAATACAACAACACGGTGAATACAACATAATTACCACCACCCTTTCATTTAGTCTAGAACATTAACAGATACATATAAAGGTAATAGAAGTGAAGCATGTGTAGGTATAGTACTATCAACCAGCTGGAATATATTATCTTACCCCTCTAGCCACGTCGCGTCTCAATCCCAAATGCCGCAATGTTTACACGCGGACCTTTCTGCTTGGGCCTGAGTTAAGCCTTTTCAACGGCACTCATATATCTATTTCTTATCAAGAGTCCATGATAATGATACTGATAATAGTGGTAATGATAGTAATAATAATAATGATGATGATAGTAATGTTCTATTCTCTCTCTGCTCTTTTTTATTTTTTTTTAATTTTATCATATGGTAGAATGTTTGTTTTTTTCTTTATTTGTGTTTATTATGTATGTGTCTACCTATAATGTCTTCCTATTATCCTCCTTTCTCTTTTCTATTATTTTATCTCATTTCAGAACACTATATATCTTTTTTTCTTCTTTACTATTATATATTATATGTATGTATTCACCAATAGTGTCTGTGGAATGGGTGAAAAAATAACATTAATATTCTGTTATCTTTCTATCTAACACCTATTCCTAAGACCTCTCTCTCTCTCTCTCTCTAGGGAATGATAACGGTATAAGAGTTATCATATTTTACTGTCCTTACATCCTTCCTTCCATGCTCCAATCATTTCAATTTCCTCTCTTCCCTTCTTCTCAAATACTCTAGCACTCTGTCTCTCTATGTCCTGAGCGAAGGTTGTGTTTTCAATTTCAATTTCATATTCTGTATTTTTCAGTATTGTATATTATAGACTATCAATGTGTGTGTGTGTGTGTGTGTGTGTGTGTGTGTGTGTGTGTGTGTGTGTGTGTGTGTGTGTGTGTGTGTGTGTGTGTGTGTGTGTTAGCTAAGGTGGGCGTAGCAATCTCATACGATATACATAATTGTCGATGGAATATATCAAACCACAAGCACTTCTCAAAATACAGCACACATCAATTCAGTCCTTGTAATGCTCCAAGCGAGTTATGCATCTGTGTGTGTGTGTGTGTGTGTGTGTGTGTGTGTGTGTGTGTGTGTGTGTGTGTGTGTGTGTGTGTGTGTCAGTCAATCGTGGTAGCTAAATGGTTGCATGTATCAAATATTCATGATCTCCCAGGCCGGGCTGAGGCAAGGGAACTATTAATTATTCGCTGGACCACTGACTGACTGACATTCTCCATTCTGTTTGACACTGCGGGAAGTCAGCTGCGAAAGAAGGGAAAAGGCAAATAAAATCACGTCAGTATATTTGTAGCAAGATTTACTGCGACACATTGATCGCACTATGTTCTGATTTACTACATTTGCTACATTTACTATATATTGATCGCACTTAATCTTTACTGTTCGGGATGCAAGTGAGCTGAGCAGATTGTTGGTAGTAAGTGTATAATATGAGGTAATTGGTATGGATTCATTGACTCCTTATAGACGTATGCCACTACCCATACAAATTATATTGATTCAGCTTTGTCATTTAATTCAGTTTGTGTTTGAACGGTAAAGCTGAATTTTCATGTGCGGTGGTATAATGATTAGTTACGATAATATAAATCTATAAACTTAGCAAAGAGTCACTGGAAATTATTACATCTATCTTTTGTTAACTATGTATTCATTTATTTATTCATTTATTAACGCATTCATTTGTTTATTTATCTTTCTACACATTCCCAAATCTTGTGTTGAGGGTAGAGCTAGGAGTGTGATTCTCATTTATTTATATGTGTTTTTCTATTGCAGTTGATTATAGCCAGCACGAATAGTAGTAGAGTATAGTATAGTATAGTAGTGTGGCAAGAACGAGGTACAATATATGACATAGATCACCTGCAACTCACTTCATAATGTTTCATGCTTCTATACCGTCTTGATTTCTGATTCAGGTCTTTGACAGTAGCCAAGTAGGTTTGATATATACGCCATAATTGTACGCCGAGAAATATATTACTTGAGTTTAAGCATTGTGGGACACGTTCCATTGTGGGGGAAGGAGATGGTAGCAAGAGGTTAGCGGGAGAGAGGGGCAGAGGGAGGGTAGCGGGAGAGGGTCAGCGGGAGGGAGAAATGACTGTGTTGTGAGCAATCTTCTAGTTAATATTTCACGTCATGACGCTCCCTCGGACTGCCACCTTCACATCACAGCTCATGATCAACTGGGTAATTCTTCGACATCGAGCAGCGCCATGCATAATTGAGGCTGTTTCGTGACATGGTGTTGTCTCCTCTCATTGTCATGGCAAGATGGTGTGTGTGTGTGTGTGTGTGTATGTGTGTATGTGTGTGTGTTGTCTGCTACTGTTCTTATCAGTTATTCATTCTTATCCTCTATAAGCATAACACTCTTATCAAATATAAACATTTTAACTTCAAGGGAAAAATCTGAAAAATTAGAGTGTTAGAGTATACGTTAATATGCGAGGCAATCACACCTCACAACATCAATACCAATGAACAACAACAACATGACGGGGAGGGGGAGTCGTGCATAAGTAGAACACAGTATAGTGGTGCCGTAAGAAAGCCTTGAGTGACATAGCCAATCTGGGAACAATACTAGTCACTGGCATGCAAACAGAGCTGTGATTGGACGAGAGGAGTAACTTGCATCACGAACACCCAATCACGAGATATTTAGTTCTGTCTTAGCCAATAGGATACAAGGAGTGTGAGAAGGTGGGAGGGGCACGTTACATGTTGTGTTTGGTTACCAGGTTACACGCACACACACACGCACACACACGTACACAAACACTGATACAAAGCCTCCTAGAGTGATTATACACAATTATTCATTACAATTGTGTGATCCCGCTAACAATAATCATGATTTCTCAACCCTACCTACCTACCTACCTACCTCCTCCTCCTACTCCTCCTACTCCTACTCCATTACCTTACATTCTTTTCTTCCTCCTTTCCGTCCACTCAAATCGCGTGCGTCGCTGTAAGCGAGGTGATTGCAAACACCAACACAATAACACACACACACACACACACACACACACACACACACACACACACACACACACACACACACACACACACACA
>JAPQNM010002137.1:62500-65000 GCA_029783475.1 Metacarcinus magister | reverse complement strand
AATAACAGCTGCTGATAACAATTTAATGAGTGTGCTTATCATTACAAGGGCGGTGATTAAGTGGCTGTTTAGGCTCACTCAGCATTGATTGTCGTGAAGTAAGGTAGTTAACGGATGGGGAGGAGGTAGTTAAGGGGGGAGAAGGTAGTTAACGGAAGGGGAGGTTAAATACAATAATATAATACTTACCAAACACCTCCAACCCTTGCCTCTATTTTTCCTACTGTCTTCTTTGCAAGGTCTGGCGGCAAGCGGGATTTTTTTTCTTATTATTATTATTCTTACCTGTATTTTTTTTGTCCTTGGCCAGTACCCTTATGATGTATATTAAAAAAAAAAAATAAATAAATAATATAAATGCAAGTCAGACAGGAATCACCGTCTGTTTCATTGAAGTTTTGAATCATTATATATTTTGTTCTTCTTTTTCATATTCCAGGATATTATATAGTAAGGATTAGAACAGTATATTATTGTTTTGTTTTTTTACGATAGAATATGTTTAGTTATATATTATTATGTATTTTTATTCTACTCCATTGCCAAGAAAAGAAAAGAAAAGACAGTGATTTGAGCTCATTGTTTTATTTATATTTGTTGAAAGTCATAGTTAATTACAACCTTATTAAGATTGTGTGTGTGTGTGTAGGTCATGATAACAATTAATTAAGCCACAGTTGGTACACGCACACAACTAACAAACAAACATAAATACAAGCTTGAAACAAATAAATTAACACAGCTTTGCAAAATAGGATGACGATGAAAACACAAAAAAAAATAATAATAATAACATCAGTAATACCAGAATATAAATGGTAATAATGATAATAATTGTAATAATGATAATAATAGTAATACTAGTAATAATGATAATAATACTAATAATAGTAATAATGATAATAATACTAATAATAATAGCAACAATAATAATAATAATATCAGTAATACTAGAATATAAATAGTAATAATGATAATAATAGTAATAATAGTAATAATGATAATAATACTAATAATAGTAATAATGATAATAATACTACTAATAATAGTAATAATAATAATAATAACACAAATAGCAGTAATACCAGAATAGTAATAGTAATGGTAATAATAATAATAATAACAACAAATAGCAGTAATTCCAGAATAGTAATGGTAATAATAACAATAAATTGGAGTGTAAACAAGATGAAGGCAAACAAACAGACAGATAAACAGTAATGAGTATGAGATGTATCAAAGAAACTTATCAGCTTTTATACAACATGCATCTCAGTTGTGCCGTCTCGGACTTGAGAGTGGAGAGTTCAGCGCGAAGTTTCATATTCTCCTGTTCTAAGAAAGCCCCACGGATGGCTATCTCCTCCTCCTTAGCTCTCCTTGCATCCCTCGACCTCTTAGCAGCTTCATTGTTCCTCCTACGTCTCTCCCAGTAAGCCTCATCCTTCAATATGTTCTCTATACTCTGTTTATTCCGTTTGTTCTTCGGGATAAGACTGCATAATTCTGCTCCCGCGCCCTGTAACTCCATTTCAACATTGTTCTCCTCGCTTCCGTTTTCTTTCATGGTGTATGCGTCATCGCCGTCACCATCGCCATCACCGCTGTCTCCGCTTACTACATCAATGCTTCCCTCACTAGCTAAGTCATCAGCAGCTCCAGAACTTCTCCCAAATGTGTTATCAGTAATAGATGGTGTAGAGCTCTTTCTCCCACCTCGACGGATTTTCATTTTGCAAGACTCAGAGAGGAAGGTATCACGGAAGCTCCTATATTCCTCATTGCTTCTTTCCATCAGTGCAAATTCCTCGTGTGTAGTGTTATGTAGGACTCCTGATGTGGTCCCCAAGTGGTTCCCGTGTCCGTGGTAATTTTTAAGGTTCATCATGTTTAAGGACCCCGCGCCGAGACCTGTCATGCCGAAACTACCACCTGAGAACCCTGGTAGAGGTGGCGGCGTGGAATTACGGGGCGGGAAAACTGGAGCCTTTATCTGAAGCTGCTGCTGTTGCTGCTGCTGTGCTATGAGGTTAGACTTAGCTAGTAGTGTTGTGAAGAGCAGCGGATTAGTTTGTAACTGAGCTAGGATGAGTGAACTAACAGCTACTTGGTTATGGAAGGGTTGTAGCACTCCTGGGATCGCTGCAGGGGACATTCGTGGAGCTGGGGGAACAGGAGGAGGTGGGGGGACGTGCAATAACTGTTGAAATGCAGGAGGTGCAGGACTGTAGGACCTAGAATGAACCTGGCTATAAGGATTAACATGAGGGCCGGGACTGTACGACATAGGGGAAGGACACTTGGCACCTGGCAAACTATAATCCGTAGCATCCGTTGCAGACACTAAAGACGGTAGGACTTTCTTATAGATGGATTCACTACTGTCTTCTGTTAATCCTCCACTGGTGTCTAGGGTGGTAAGGGACAAGGGAATGTCGTGTTGATTCTTTTTGGAGTAGTCTAGGGGCTGTGGGTCCATGTAGTAGTCCCTAGAGAGCCC
>JAPQNM010002137.1:10000-55000 GCA_029783475.1 Metacarcinus magister | reverse complement strand
AAATACAAACAGATAAAGTGAGTATAGGGAGAATAAAATCAATAAAAATGTAACACGATTATTAACTTGTATGTATAGTTATTTGTTTAAGGTTAAGTAACATTTGTATAATTCTAGTTACTTGGAAGGGAAAGACAAGCAAAGAAAGGAGGAAGGGAGAGAAGGAAAGAAAGAAAGGAGGTAAGAGGGAAGGAAAGAAAGAAAAGAAGGAAGGGAGGGAGGGAGGCAAAGAAAAGAAAGAAAGAAAGAAAGGGAGGGAGAGGGGACAAGAAAGGAGAGACGGATGGAGGCGAGTATAACATAGGGTATTGGGTGGACTAAATTTAGTGGCGAGGGACTGTGGGGGGTCGAGGGTTATAATGGGGGGGGGGACGGGGGAAGGGGTTATAAGGGGGGTAAGAGGGAAAGGGGTGATAAGGGGGTATTTCCTGCCCAGCTAAAGGAGAAGGAACAGCTGTCACCCTTTTCTTGGACACACACACACACACACGCACACACACACACACACACACACACTCATTAGTACCAGATGCAAAATTAGAGTTATTAGAACATAAGAACATAAAAATTGAGGAGACTGCAAGAGGCCAGTTGATGACCTACACGAATTTCTAAAACCTGATAAATTTTTCCCTTATTAATTCCTTTTACCCACACCCACAACACACTTATAACACAACACACTCACCTTCATCTCTATCCTTGTAGGTCGTCATGTCCTAACACTTCTTACACTGTGCTTAACACGCTATACTTAACACTCTTGGATGTAAACAAATAATTACGGTGTTTTTTTCTCATTTTTTCGTTATTTTTTCAGTTTTTCTTTGTGTTATGGTTTATTTCGGCTTTACTTTCGGTTTGAATAACTTTTATATATTCTATTCTATGGTTTATATTAGTTTAATTTCACTATTATTGCTTTATTCTATTATTCGATTTCATGGTTGACCTTAGAAATAAAATTTTTTCATGAAATAAATACGAATCAAATATAACAAATGTTTATGTAGGGAACAGTTAGGTAGTTCAGTCGATTTTTAAAAGTATATATAATTGCTTTTCTTTGCATAATAAAAATCTCAATTTTGGTTTAATATATACGTGATCCAGAAGTCAACCACCGGCCGCCACCTTACTGTACCTGTTGGAGCTTGTTTATATTTGTATATTAGGTTATTTACGCTTAATAGGTATTTTCGGGGTGGTATTACAGGTATTACATGTATTAGAAGCCCTTCGGTATACCGGTATATTTATCTATACCGCTACTTTCAGTCTTTTTGCCCGTCAGCCCACCAAAACACACTCACAACACACTTATAACACAACACACTCACCTTCATCTATATCCTTGTAGGTAATCATGTCCTAACACTTCTTAAACTGTGCCTAACACTATAATAATTTTGGAATTATATGTAAGTCATCGAACACTTCTACCTCACACGTCCGCCATCATGCTCTTCTTCTTCTTCTTCTGTGACCTCTTCTGCTTTTGTCAAGTCCGCCATCCTACTCTTCTTCTTCTGTGACCTGTTATATGATGTTATATCAAGTTATTACGCTTAATAGGCACTGTTTTCTCAATCCTTCCACTATACATGGTGAAGAATAATGTGTTACTGCTCCTCCTTCCCTCAAATAGACTTAGAAAGGAAGGAAAAAGGTGTATATACCTAGTGCTACTTTCAGCCTTTCAGTCCCGTCAGGCCACCAAAACACACTCACAACACTGTCATAACACAACACATTCGCCTTCATCTCTATCCTTGTAGGTCGTCATGTCCTAACACTTCTTACACTATACCTAACACGCTATAATTAACACTCTTGGATGTAAACAAATAATTACGGTGTTTTTTCCTCATTTGTTCGTTGTATTTTCCGTTTTTCTTTGTGTTATGGTTTATTTAGGCTTTACCTTCGGTTTGAATAATTTTTATATATTCTATTCTATGGTTTATATTAGTTTAATTTCATTATTATTGCTTTATTCTATTATTCGATTTCATGATTGACCTTAGAAATAAACATTTTTCATGAAATAAATACGAATCAAATATAATAAATTTTTATGTAGGTAACGGATAGGTGTTTCAAACGATTTTTTAAAGTATATATAATTGCTTTCCTGTGTATAATAAAAATCTCAATTTTGGTTTAATATATACGTAATCCAGCAGTCAACGTTGAAACTTGATGTTATTTATTAAGGTTATTTATGCTTAATAGGTAATGTTTTCTTTATATCCAACCACTATTAATGGTGAAGAATAATGTGTTATTGTTCCTCCATCCTTCAAAATGACATGTAGAGGAACAAGGAAGGTTTAAAACGAAGAAATATCACCAGGTTGGAGGTTCTGTCGGCTGCTAGCGGTCACAACAACAAAACCTGTTCTGTTATGTTCTATCAAGTTATTACACTTAAAAGACACTGTTTTCTTTATATCCAACCACTATTAATGGTGAAGAATAATGTGTTATTGTTCCTCCATCCTTCAAAATGACATGTAGAGGAACAAGGAAGGTTTAAAACGAAGAAATATCACCAGGTTGGAGGTTCTGTCGGCTGCTAGCGGTCACAACAACAAAACCTGTTCTGTTATGTTCTATCAAGTTATTACACTTAAAAGACACTGTTTTCTTTATATCCAACCACTATTAATGGTGAGGAATAATGTGTTACTGCTCCTCCATGCCTCAAAATGACATGTAGAGGAACAGGGAAGGTTTAAAACGAAGAAATATCACCGGTTTAGAAGTCCTGTCTGACTACTAGTGGTACAGGCTCAAGTCTGACACATACACACACACCCACACACACACACATTCATTTACGTGTTTCTATTTTTCATTCATCCCATTTTGTATGTATATTTTCTATTCATTAATACGTATGTGTATATTTTTCTCCTCTGCTTCATTAATAGAAGGAAGAAAATATTTACCCTTACAAAAAAAAATCTTTTAATAAAATCTATTATTGATTTATAAATATTATTTTTTGGGGGAAGACGACTTATATTTCTACTGACTAAAACTGTTACTGACTGACTGACTGACTGATTAGGAACCTCGTAAGTAGTTAAATATGTATAGGTATTAATGACTGACTGTGTGTGTGTATGTGTGTGTGTGCGTGTCCTCAGTATCATATGTCCTTCCTGTCCTTATTAATGGGTCAGGAAGTTTGTGTCACCCTGTATGTAGGAGTGACCTCACACTGACCGCTTGCTGAAGTCATTCCCTAAACTTTCTAGATGACCATGGGCGTAGCTAGGGTACATGGCGCCTATAAACACCACTAGAATTGCGACCCCCCCCCACCCTCTCTCTCAGGTGTGGGGGTGGGTGGCCTAATTAGCGGGGGATTGGTGGGGGAGGTGTGCTGTAAAAGGGTTGGGTCCAAGTACATTGATTCGTATGTATTGCATGAAAAATGTTTATTTCTAAGTTCAATTATAAAATCGAATAATAGAATAAAGCAATAATAATGAAATAAAACCAATATAAACCATAGAATAGAATATATATAAATTATTCAAACAGAAAGTAAAGCCTAAATAAACCATAAAATAAATATAAACGAAAAAAACAACGAAGAAATGGGAAAAAAAACCCCCGTAATTATTTGTTTACATCCAAGAGTGTTAATTATAGTGTGTTAGGTACAGTAAAAAAAGTGTTAGGACGATGACTTACAAGGATACAAGCTTTTGCGACGATAATCGATATTCAAATTTTTGGCCCATAAATATCGATCAAAATTTGAGTCGTATTGGTTTTTTTAATTTTACAAGGTAACTATTAGTCCTACAAGAAAATGTATAGAAGCAAAGTTGTTATACTTTACTCGTTCTATCTAATGGTGTCATCAGTTTTCCAATTACTCCTCTAAGTTCTGAGAAAAATTAAGTAAAAGTAAGTTTCATGAAAAAACACAAGATATTAATTTTCTTCGTTGATTATATCTCGATTTCATTTCGCTTTGGCTTAACAGAACGGGAATCTTCTGCTCTTTCTTTACTATTCAATATGTTTTTCACGTAAACTTCATATTTTTCGAGTTATTCTAAGAAACACGATTTACTGCCGAAATCCTAAGGGGGTACCCTACTGAAAATCATGAAAATTTCGATATTTCTGAATCTCATGAAAATTTGTATATAGGGATTCTAAGGCAAGCTGAACACGAATATGTACTCGTATAGGCAATTCATAACGATATTCCACCTAATGTTACATAATACAACCAATGAAAATAGCAATAATTAATTTCTTTCATTGGCTGATGCTGGTCTCATAACGTTAACAATATAATAAATCCACATAATACAACAGATGACGGTAATTATGTTTCCTTTTCTATAACTATTACTGATTTATTTTGATTTTTATTATAAGCGATGAATTTTTTCCAGGAAGTGATTTCTTTTCATTATCTTAAAAACCATTCCTTATACAAACCAATTAAGTTATTATTAAATTAACTGTCTAGGAAAATAATAGATACAGTCACGTAACACCATCATGTATTTACAGTCTTACAGTTAGTCAAAACATACAGTCTAAGTTAACATAGACCGTCAAAAAGTGCTGTTAATTTGTTATGATTTTAGCTAACACGAAGAAGCTAGTGTTAACATATTTAAGATAACTCACTCTTACTATCTCTCTCTCTTTCTCTCTCTCTCACTCTCTCTCTCTCTCTCTAAGTTTGTGTCTTGATGACATGCTGCAGGTCGTACTTTCCTCGTACACACCTCACCTTCACCCCCGGTACATCCCTAAGTCTGCCCGGCTGTACTAAAACTATATTATGTTCCTGCAAATTATGTCCTTCACCGGGGATGTAGGCGACCATCTCCTTCCCTGTTGTAAGCCTCACCAACACACACCTAGAGAGAGACAGGGAGAAAGGGTGTTAGTTGTTGCGTTTATACATATCTATAAGGGAAAGGAAAAAGGGTGTTAGTCGTGGGATTAATACATATCTATAAGGGAAAGGAAAAAGGGTGTTAGTTGTGGGATTAATATATATATATCTACGTATAGAGAAGGTAAGAAACTAACGAGGCTAGTTGACCTATACAAGGCAGCTCCTGTTAATAAAGGAAGGAAGGAAGGAAGGAAGGAAGAGAATTAGTCGTTACATTAACACACACTTACATATAAAAAAAAGTAAGAAAGGAAGGGAATTAAGTCAGATTATATTCATATTATCATTTATTTTATCACCATATCACTATTTCTTATCATTATCAACTTTACATTACAAAAAAAAACACAAAAAAAACCTCGTCATCACAATATGGGACTTTCAACATTAAATTCAGTCCAGTTTACGAGTACATTCAACAAAATTTTCCCGTCACACTTACTTTCTGTTTGCTGAGTTAGGTTTCTTCGGTTTTTTGATGAGTGTTTTGAGCACAACGCCGCGTGCATACGGTCTGTCTCCTAGCGGGTTCTTATTCTTACGTTTCTTCTTGATGGGACCTGTACGGTGCATCTGATTAAGACTTGCTGTGCTCGCTAGGCTCGTACTGAACTCTCGAACCTGGAAGAATATAAGATGATATAAGAAATAAGATAATAAGAGAATATAATTAGGTTACATAAGGCTAGTTGACCTACACAAGGCAGCTCCTGTGCACCTAACATTTACCTAGTGTCATCCCTGTCTGAACACCGATCTGAAGAGGCAAATTGATGTCTTTGGTAATAAATGCCTTCACAGTATCATACGGTATCACTGGAATGACTGTGTTAAATCAGCAACTGCTCCGTGAGACTGAATCAAGACCTATTACCACCATAGTCCACCAACGTCAACTCTGGCTATATGACACTGTGGCACTTTACCCAGAAGGTGATCCTGCTTCTCGGGTTATTTCTGAAAGAGATAACCCAGGGTGGAGGAGGCCAAGGGGGCGGACACAAGGCTCATGGCTGGGGCAAGTGTAATGCTTCCTGCTGGGAGTTACTTGGTATGGGAAGGGGATTGAAGGGGACTTGCATGGGGACTTGTATGGGGTGATTACCAGAGCTGGTGTTGGAGGGTTGGTGAGGGGACGCACCTCTTTGCATATACCCCCAATGATTACCACAAGCTTGCTGAGTTTGTTCCACTCCTCGGTTTGATGGTCTTATAATTAAGTGTAAGGCTAATGGTCGGCTGGAACATCTATTACCACTTAGGAGGAGCAATTATATCGATTATCATCATTATTATTATCATTATTATTACTACTACTATTATTATTGTTATTATTATCATCATTATTATTATTATTATTATTATTATATCAGTGTTCAATATACATAACAAACACACCTGCATAGAGGGAAGGTTGAGTGGATGAGAGGCAAGGTTACGTAGACTTGGTACGGCTGAGTGTGATGGGTGAGGGCAGGTGTGTGAGGTGATGGGTGAAGGGACGGGTGTGCCCTCGGATGCACTAGTGAGGGAGGCGGATGACAGGTGGGATAGTTTGTTTTGAAGCCAATTGAAGGATGACAGCCGACTACCTGAAAATATATGGATATTATTACTATTTATATTTTTTTTACATGAATATTATTACAATTTTATTTATATATTTATTAATTATTTTACGTTTATAAAGCCAAATAAAAATAGGTTAAAAAATTATTACACTACATTATTATTATTATTATTATTATTTTCAAGATTATTAATAGTTTCATATTCTCTAATTACACATATTTTACCATCTAATATATTTTTTCATATCTTGTTAGGTTTGTATTATTCTTTACTATATAAGAATACTACTATTACTACTTACTTTTAATAGAAGTAGAAGTAGAAGTAGATAAGCTCAGTCTACTTAAGGCTGCTCCGAGACTTCTAAGTGCCATGCCTGGAAAATAATATCTAATAATAAAATAATAAATCAACCTAAACTAATAAATAATAATTAGTGTGTGTGTGTGTGTGTGTGTGTGTATTTACCTAGTTGTAGTATACAGGGCCTGAGCTACACTCGTCTGGTCCTGTCTCCGTATCTATATTTGTCCAGTTTTTCCTTCAGTTGATGTACATTCTTTACCATTATCACCTCTCCCTTCAGTCCATTCCAAGTATGTGAGTATCTGTGAGTATATGTGGCTGTCTGTAAGTATGTATGAGTGAGTATCCATGAGTATCTGGGAGTGAGTCTGTGAGAAATATAAAATCTATACTCACCGGCCTTGTATTTCCTTCCCGTCTAAGAGGTAATTCTGTTCACACTTTGCTTAATACACTCACTTACTCTATTTTTACTCTAATTCTATATGTTTTAGAGAAGAATTTAGAGTAATTATAGAGTTTAAAGCATTATTAGAAGTGCTTGCCACCTCCTCGCTACACAATGTTTACAAATAGTGAAAGAAAATGTTAAAAAGTGAAAGAAAATATAGAATAAGAAAGATGGACTCATATAAATTTTGGGTTATTTTACATATATACCTTTTTCTTATTATAATAGATACATAGGATTAGTTACAAAGATATATATAGTAGGTAGTAGTATAGTATATGTATTGTATTATTCATTTGTGGATGCTAGTAGGTGATATATGACTTAAACATAATATTTACTGACTTCTAAATATATAAGTTATCATATATGACTTTTTCTGTAACAATAGATACATATGACTGTTTATAAAGATGTATATAGCTATTTTACATGTAGAGTGTAACTTATTTATTGGTATTGTAGGTGATATATGACTTAGACATAATATTCATCTTACTTACTTTACTTACTTACTTTGGTTACTTTGGTTACTTTGGTAAATTTTGCCTGTTAACGGCACAGCTGAAGTGGGCTTCCACTGGCTCCAGGTCCCTCCTCAACCCCTATTCCTGGACTTGGGGTGATGGGAGTTAGGGTGTTGTGATGGGAGTTAGGGTATCCTGGTGTTGTGATGGGAGTTAGGGTATCCTGGTGTGGTGATGGGAGTTAGGGTATCCTGGTGTTGTGATGGGAGTTAGGGTATCCTGGTGTTGTGATGGGAGTTAGGGTATCCTGGTGTTGGAGGTTCATCTGGTATCCCAGTGAGCCACTTGTCCAGTCTCCCCTTGAAACACTCCACTGTGATGTTTGTCAAGTTACGGAGTTCTTTTGGGGCACAGTTGAACAAGCGGGTACCATTGTGGGTGAACGTGTTATGCACCAGGGTTCTCAGTCTTGCTGTTGTGCTCTGCGTTTCCTGTACATAACACAGTCGACCTCTCCTGGGATGTGGGTTTACTACTAACCCAACATTTGGGGCTTTTCCCTCTAGTATCTTCCAGACATAGATGATAATATATCTCTCCCTCCTCCTCTGCAGCGAGTAGAGATGCAAGTGTTTCAGCCTCTCCCAGTAATTCAAGTGTTGGACGCCCTGAATTCTACACGAATTATACACGACTATTTATGTAGCTTATATAAGATAGTTTCGTGACAATATCTACCACTACTACATGAAAATAATTATACAATACAACAAATACTGATAAATGTCATGTCAAAAAAATGTAGTATATATAGCGAGACGTATTGTGCATTTATCTTGCTTATATAGTTACTGAGCATTTATCTTAAACACTGTTACATGTTATCTAACCGTTCATAACATTTTCAGATAAAGTCATCATGAGCAAACGATATGCAAAATTATTGAGAGAGAGAGAGAGAGAGAGAGAGAGAGAGAGAGAGAGAGAGAGAGAGAGAGAGAGAGAGAGAGAGAGAGAGAGAGAAAAAAAGAATGTGTGTGTGTGTGTGTGTGTGTGTGTGTGTATGTGTATGTGTATGTGTGTGTGTGTGTGTGTGTGTGTGTGTGTGTGTGTGTGTGAGAGAGAGAGAGATTAGTCAGTCAGTCGTTTTCAAGGATACTGGACAAGATGTTGAGGTTCCGTGTTCTACCAGTAATAAAACATCAAGTTCTTCTACGTAATGGTAAGTAAATGAGAGAGAGAGAGAGAGAGAGAGAGAGAGAGAGAGAGAGAGAGAGAGAGAGAGAGAGAAGAGAGAGAGAGAGAGAGAGAGAGAGAGAGAGAGAGAGAGAGAGAGAGAGAGAGAGAGAGAGAGTAAGCTAAAATGATGCGTTATCAGGTTGTGTACTGATATTACTGATCCTATAAGTACAGTGACCTTGAAAGAATGATTTGTATGTTATCTTGATTCTATGCGTGTAATGGATAGAATGTCAGTTGTCTGTATTTATATATACTAATGAATATTTGCATATTTTACCCAACATATGCTACGATTAATTTTATTTCTACTACTGCTATTACTTCTACTACTGCTACTGTTACTACTACTACTGCTACTGCTACTACTACTACTACTACTACTACTACTACTACTACTACTACTACTACTATTGCTACTGCTACGACTACGACTACTACTACTATTACTACTACTACTACTACGACTTTTACTACTATTACTACTACTTTTACTACTACTTCTACTTCAACTACTACTACTACTACTACTACTACTACCACTACTACTATTACTACTACCACTACTATAATTATATGATATATCAACACGTGTGCGTGCGTGCGTGTGTGTGTGTGTGTGTGTGTGTGTGTAGTAGTAGTAGTAGTAGTAGTAGTAGTAGCAGTAATAATAATAGTAGTAGTAGTAGTAGTAGTAGTAGTAGTAGTAGTAGTAGTAGTAGTAGTAGTAGTAAGTGAAGAGTTAGTTGCTATGGGAATCGTGTTCATAATAATATATGGACACAACACATACTACTTTATTCAGGGAGGGAGACCTTATCACACCAAGGTCACACCCACCTACCGATCCCCCCCCCCACACACAGCCTCGTTGCAAGCCTAACAATAATCGTTTTAAAGCAACACTACCACTTTACAGATACTAATAATATCACTACAATTTAAATGGAGGTAGACAAAGCAAGTGACCTATCCTCCCTCTCCCCCACCCACTAACCCCAACCCCAACCCCAACCCAACCCCAAAGATTCCCTCCCCCCCATCCACCCAACCCCAACCTTTAAGGAATTAAATAAACTATTCAAGGCTCTCTCTCTCTCTCTCTCTCTCTCTCTCTCTCTCTCTCTCTCTCTCTCTCTCTCTCTCTCTCTCTCTCTCTCTCTCAGTTTTGATAGTGTAGTAACTGTTTTAGAAGTATTTATTAAGTAATAGTGGTTGTAAGTGGTCCTTGATAGAGGTGGGCGCGGCCGTGTTAAGGGTACAAGTATATAGTATAAGTACAAGTATAAGTATAGTCATGTGTACGTACGTGAGGTAAGGGAAAACAAGGCAAGCTAAAAAGAACAGAATATTTACATGCTCGCTGTGTTCGTATAATGTATGTGTATACACGAGGGTGTGTGTGTGTGTGTGTGTGTGTGTGTGTGTGTGTGTGTATAATTAGTGTCATTATCGCCATCTATTATTCCAGTCATAATACAGGATATCAGAGAAAGTGTTTTTGTCATCGTTCGTTACAGTTTGGAATATTATTAAACATGTTCGATACTTTTATGTATAGACAGTCTTTTCCCCGCTATTAGAACACACTGAACACCAATACGTATCACGCAACACGAAATAGTATTAAGTATGTTCGTAAACCTTCACTCGAGCCTTGGTAAACTTCCCTTACGTTCGCTTCACCAAGAACACATTGTCACTAGAATATAGACTTTCCCACCTAACGCCATGCTAAACTATGCGCGCTACGTTGAAGGCATACGGCTGCAACGCTTCTTGATGAGTGAGTTTTCATACTCAAAGTAATGTTAGTTAGTTACGTTATACAATTATTGAGACAACAGGTATATAAAATGAATTATTGGTGTTGGTCATGGATATACCGTGATCACTAAGCACTCTGGAAGGATCTATCAGGATTATCACAGTTTTCTATATATTTTCTCATGAAATAACTAATAATGTGTGTAATTACTAACCAGATTTCATACCTAAAGCTGTTACCATTCTATATATATATATATATATATATATATATATATATATATATATATATATATATATATATATATGTGCCACGAGCATTGGTAATATACATATACTTACGTCGCACTTACTTGCAAACCATCTCAGTATTGATTTCTTGTCCACATATTTGCAGTTAAGTGTATTGGGACAACAGCTGCTGAGATGCCACCCTGCGATCATCAACCCTCACCCTATAAGGTATTACAATGAACCCCGTTATTATGTCCTAATTTATGTACCAGTCACTGAAATCTCCTTTCCTCTCCACTGATATTTAGGTAAACTGGCACTGTGTGGAGTGCATTTCTATTTTACACATTTTTTAAGCACCTTTCTTTAGCACAGTTTCATTTAATTAGAAGGAATAAAGTTGTAATCCATAAGAGTATCACGTCTATATAGCAAGTCATGCACAGTCAGTTTATTAGCTATAATGAAGTGGAAATACGACCTCCTCTAATCTACCCTAGCGGCCATTTAACTGCACTTCTTGTAAGGCAATTATTAAGACAGATTATGATTGTCAATTAACCTAACATTCAGAAGACACACACGCTAGTCACTGTATAGCCTAGGTATTAATTATGTTTAAGGGTTATTAATGATGTGGGTTTATTCTCCTCTTAAAGGGAATGAGTTATGACGAGATGAGGAAAGTAAGGCAGAAAAACTTGAACCCCGCCCTCGCCACCAGCTTTAGTAAGCCTCTACTCATCCACGAGGGACACATGCAATACCTCTTTGACCACACTGGGAGGAGGTACTTGGATCTCTTCGGCGGCATTGTTACTGTCAGCGTGGGTCACTGCCATCCGTAAGTACATGACTGACTAGGTAGTTAGACATACGACATAGCATACAAGAAATATTTTTGGTTCCGCAACTAGACATACAACATACAAGAAAAAATTTTGGTTCCATAAGCAGATTGCAATAAAAATAGTTCTACTGTATCACATGGATGTAGACGTGATGCATTTTTACATATCAGTCACATATTTTAAAGTTTACCATTAAAACAACACAGTATAAGGTTATATATATATACTGTATCATCTAACTTTTTCAACGTATTATGTATCGTATTAATTTCCCTAAACAAACTGCATTGGACATCTCTTACCTACCTTTCTTGTCCTGCATATATGTTTGAGGGAGTTTATTTAAAGTATCTCTTTTTTTTTTCTCTCTCTCTCCCCAGTAAGGTGAAGGAGGCAGCCACAGAACAGATGAGTAAACTGTGGCACACAACTAATATTTACATGTATCCTAAGATTCACGAGTATGCTGAACGAATCACGGAAACTCTACCAGGTGATCTTAAGGTAAATAAAAATAAAAACACAGTGAATTGAAAAAAAAAGGTACCATGATCAACTATTTACATTCTAACTCCACCATTTCCAGGTTGTGTATTTCGTTAACAGCGGGTCAGAGGCTAATGACTTGGCAATGATGATGTCCAGGCTCTACACAGGCTCGTTTGACATCGTTACACTAAGGAACTCCTACCACGGGGCCTCACCTTACACTGCTGGACTCACTGCTCACGGCACCTGGAAATATGGCTTCGCTAATGGATTTGGGATTCATAATGTAGGTAGTATTTGTATTGTGTTGTGAAATACATATATAGATCTATTTGTGCTTCTGTCTAATTCATTATTATCAGGAGAGGAGACACTATGTTAAGTCACTCTACGTATTGCATTGTATCTTCTATATTATTTCCTACAAGAAGATAGTAGTAGTGAAAAGAAACCTATATATTCAAGCTTTCCTCTAGTGTAACAGTATTATGGTATCTAGTGATATATTCATTCTCCTGAGTCACTATTTTGAGATTTTAAACTCTAACGTCAAATAATGAAAGTGTTTGCGCTTCTGTCTTATTTATTACATTATTATTATTCCATTAGTATTATGGTATCTAGTGATATATTAGTCCTCCTGATTTAATGTTGTGGGATTTTAAAACCTAACGTCAGATAATGAAAGTGAGTTAAGTTAAGGTAAAGTAAGGTAAGGCAAGGTAATGTTAGGTAAGGTTAGGTAAGGTAAGGCAAGCTAAGGTAAGATAAGGTAAGCTATGATTCCCACACAGGCTTCCAACCCTGACCCGTACCAAGGCTTGTGGGGAGGCTATCGGGACTCTTCGGTGCAGTCAGTGAGGGCTTCTGAGAGCACGTTGGAGGGAGGAGTGTGTTCTTCAGCCCAAAAGTATGTGGATCAGCTAGAAGAGGTGCTGTCCTATTCCATTCCTCGGGGTAAACTTGCTGCGTTTTTTGCAGAATCTATACAGGTGAGAATATTTATTTCATCTATTGGAGTTTGGTGTGTGTGTGTGTGTGTGTGTGTGTGTGTGTGTGTGTGTGTGTGTGTGTATACTTGTTATTTATCTATTTATCTCTCTTTCATGATGCTTAAATCTCTAATTATATGTATTTGTTTTCTTTTTCTTCCCTCCGCTTTTATCATCTCACTTCCTTGTTTCCATGTTGCGGCACCATGATCTATTGTCACCAATCAATCAATCAATCAATCCTTGTTTCCACTTTCTTTGGTCTCTCATACATTGTTATTTACCTTTATCCCTCTAATTATACGTATTTTTATTTCTTTTTCTTCCACGTTTATCTCCTCTTCCATGTTCCTTCTTAATTTTATCTCATACATTATTCCATTTTTTTTTTTTTAACCATACAGGGAGTCGGGGGCACTGTACAGTTTCCTCTTGGCTACCTGAAGAAGGCCTTTGAGAAAGTGCGAGCCTATGGTGGACTGTGTGTGGCTGATGAGGTAAGTGTATCCAATCATTATCACCTAACATCATATTAGTAATCTTTGCTTGAATTAAAGTATCAAATAATTCATGGTTTTAATCACCACTTTTCATTAAATTCAAATTCAAATGTGTATATATCATAATTTCAATTGATTAATATTTTTTTTTCCATTACATAAATATCATTATATCATATTATTGTATTTATATTTTCTTAACCAAAACATAGACGACGTAAATAATGTTTCAGGTCCAGAGTGGTTTTGGGCGGACCGGGGACCACTTTTGGGGGTTTGAGGGCCACGACGCGATCCCTGATATAGTGACCATGGCCAAGAGTATAGGTAATGGGTTCCCCTTAGCTGCTGTTGTCACCACACCTGCCATTGCCGCCACCATGTCAAAGGCTCTACATTTCAACACCTTTGGAGGAAATCCGATCGCATGTGCCGTCGGAATATCGGTGTTGGATGTAAGTTGATAATACTGGGAATTTATCATACTTTTATTCAGTGTATTTATGTCAAGTTGGTAACACTGGAAGCTTATCACACTTTTTATCAATAATATCTAGGTTATCTATATAAAAGAAATTCTATAAGTACATCACTGAAAACTGATCTCACATAATAAATCAACAATATTCTCAGAACATTTAAAGATATCTATAGAAAGTACGTAAATAATATAATTCATAGATCTATATTCAATTAAAGAATATAATTAAGACAGCTCTAGAATATCATTGAAGAACAAAAAGGAGAAAAGTTTCATACAAGAACATTAAAGAACTTGAAGAAGAGATTCGTCACAAAATATTCTGAGATATACAAATTAGCCTCATTTCATATTTTACATTTTATCAATTCAATTCTTACTGTTAACTTAATATTTATGTCTTATACTACAGGCTATAAAAGAAGACAAGACGCAGGAGAACTGTCAAGCCCTCGGTCCTTACTTCCTTAACAAACTAGCGGAAATACGGTAATTATATCTATTTTTTTTTACTCTATACTATATTCATGGGAAAATCAATTATGTGATTTAATATATATTTGGAATTTTTCTCTCGTCTCATACTGACCCTTTTCCTTTGGTGTAGTGATCAGTACCCGATCGTGGGTGACGTGAGGGGGAAGGGACTGATGCTGGGCCTGGAGCTAGTGGAGGACAAGGAGACGCGACGCCCTATCAAACCTAGTGTGCTAATGAAGGTCTGGGATGGACTGAGGGAGGAAGGAGTGCTGGTAGGAAGAGGTGGTCACTATGGAACGGTAAGTATATGTTAGATTATACTATTATGACGTAACTTTAATGTATGTAGAAGATGTAATTGTTAGTGAAATACAGCAATACATTATTTTTTTATTTTATTTTCAGGTTTTGCGAATCAAGCCTCCCATGTGTGTGACCAAAGATGATGTTGACTTTGCTACTGTGATGCTGAAAAAAGTGTTAGATAAAGTTTGTGATGAGTAACACCTTTTTATGTGTATTCATCAGGTATACAAAGGATTTCGTGATTGCAATATGTTATCTGCTTAAATGTTATAAGGCAAAAGGGGAAATATAAGAGAAAATGCTATACTAGTTATTGCAGGTTTATAAGAATCTTTGGCCAGGATACACATACACATTTTGTTTTGAATAATTGCATTTCATGTGAGATATGAAAACTGAAAACAAGACAAATAATTCGTGGTTATGTTTCTAATTCTTCATCCATATAAGTGTATTCCTATATATATTTTTTTCCTTTTTTTCTCTCTAGAATACAAACGTGGAAAAAACGGAAAATAATCATAATTAATGTAATAATTAAAGCATTTTCTTGCAATAAAATAAAAGTTTAATATATTTTCTATATACCTATCTACATGAATGTATGTGTATGTATGTATGTATCTATTCATGTATGTATGTAACCAGTTCTTGTGTATATCATCTATGTGTGTGTGTGTGTGTGTGTGTGTGTGTGTGTGTGTGTGTGTGTGTGTGTGTGTGTGTGTGTGTGTGTATATATATATAAGTAGAAATAAGGGAAATATCACATGCCTTCTGTAATCACATTATTCCTATTTAAAACGGACATACTTTTATTATTACTATTATTATTGATATTCTTCACTATATTATATTTAATTACACATAAAAAGAGTGATAGAAAGATAATAGATTGCATGATGTATGTGTACTTGCATTCCGGCACTATATGTTGGGCCACCCGGCTTGGACACCTTACATAGATATTAGTGACACTTACTTTACATTTACTCTCCCTGAGTCCCTATCAACGATGTAAACAAACCCGTCTGACCGTCACACCAACACGTCTTGTATATATTAATACTGTTATTATTATATTTACCAAGACACCTGTGCATGTATCTAACTCACATATTAATTAGTGGAGTCAAAACCACCTGGGAGTGCAGTAAATCAGGTAAATAACAATACTGTGGCTTTGTTTATATGTAATTAGATAAGGTATTTGAGAGAGAGAGAGAGAGAGAGGGGTGCAAGGATAAAGTTTGAGTATATAGATAAAAAATATCAGAGTGCTTAGAGATACGGCAGTGGTACCACGTTGACAGACATAGGTAGATATTGGTTCACAAACAGAGTCGTGAATGATTGGAATAGGCTGGGTAGACACGTAGTAAGTGGTGAGTCAATAGGTAGCTTTAAAAGACGGTTGGATCAGAGTATGGATAGGGATGACAGGTGGGATGGATAAATATTGGATTATTCCAAGGGTGAGGGACAAGGAACTGCCTCGTGTAGGTCATCAACTGGCCTCTTGCAGTCTCCTCAATTCTTATGTTCTTATGTTCATCCGCTATTCATCCGCGATTCCTACGGTCTGTGCCTTATTATTTCAAAGTGCTTACAGATACGGCAGCCGTATCTATAACCGAGCACTATCCCAATACGGCTGCCGTACCTGTACTTACCTGGTTACTTACCTGGTTGGCTCCCTTGCATTACGAAGTATAGCACTAGGTAAGCAGAAGGCTGTAAGAAATAGTTAGGGGGGGGGAGCCCAGAGCTGCTGGTGTGCCAGACCAAGTGATATACGATCTACAATAATGTCTTAAATAATAATGACTGGATTGTGTTCACCATTTGCAGCATTTAAGAGACGTTCAAGTACAATTAATCGTCTAATTTGAATAATAAGTTATCCAAAGCATTATGAAGTAGCCGTTTGAATGGGATCAATGCGTCAGCTTCAGTAACCTGGGCAGGCAAAGAATTCCAGAGAAGGATGCGTCTCTGGGAGAAAAATCTGTCTTGATTCCAAGTTGTGGTGAGTTGGGAAGAGTTTGTAGGCGTGACCTCGCGTGCCCACTGATGGGGCAAGTACAAACAGAGTCTCGGGCTGTATGACTGATTATTTATGTAGAATTTTCCAATATTTGATCAGATCTGCTCGAAGAAGCCTTCCTTTTACAGAGTATAGGTTCAGCTGGGTCAGTCTTTCTGAATAACTCATGTCATGGAGGCCCTGAATGCGTTTAGTCCATCTCCTCTGTACAGACTCAAGCAGTTTGTTGTCGCCCGCATATCCAGTGAACCACAGACACGAAGAAAACTCAAAGAGAGGTCTGATGTGGGTTTTATAAAGACTAACCATGAATGATAGAGAGCAACACACAGTGGCCTTTAACAAATTATTAGCCATGCTAAAGCCATTAGCTGTGCCTTTTAATTATTTTCTTCCTTACCTTCAATATATACAGATAAACACGTATTAATCTCCAAGAATAATGGAATAACCAGAGAGACGTAAAACAACAACCATGAGTAAAAAGGAGAAGAAGGAAGATGGCACTAGTAACCCTGAGGGGGCGTGGGCAGCAGCTGGATTTGCTGTTGTATTACTAGTGGTCGGTGTACCTGTGTGGTGGTTCACTACAACTGTGTACCGCGCCCAGCTGCCCTATGCTACCATTGAAACACTCTCAAGTCAGCTGTGTCACCACACTGTTGGGATAACCATTATAGGCTCACTACCACCTGCTTTTCAAGATGATTTGGGGAAGAGTTTGGAATCATTACGTAAGTTGGTTTGTATATATTTCCGTGTTTTTGTTTTATTGATATTGTTACGGTGTAGTGTAAATAATAGAAAAAAAAGCATTGATTATATTACAATTGTGTGGTAATGAATTGCACGTATTTCATGGTTTTGTTTAATTAATATTCTTACTGTGTAGTGTAAATAACAAAAAAAACCTTTGATTACATTAAAATTATCTGTATATACGATTGAAGGTAATAATAATAATAATAATTAGTTAGAGAAAGATAGAAAAAGAGACAAAAAAAAGAGTTAATCATACATTAGTAAGAATTTTCTACTAATACTATTTCTATTCCCTCATTCTAGAGACAGCAAAGTTCCTTATGTCACAGAGGAGCCCCAGTAAGGAGGAGAGAGAGGTCCTCAACACTAGTAAGACGGCACGAGAGTTGGACACCCTTATGAGCAAGCTGGTGGGGGTGGCGGCGGGTATGCTGGCGGTGGTGGTGGTGCCTCAGGCTATGGAGGTCAACGAGGTGGTGGTGGGCACAGACCGGGTCATCTATGTGAAGCCCAATGCTGGTAGGTTGACCTGTTATATGGGTGTGTTAGTTTTATTAGGAATTGTTGTAGTTTTCATGTGATATATTACTGTTGAATATAAGGAAGAGAGGAAAGGGAATGCATATTGTACCCATAGTATTAAAAAAGTACTTTAAATTGTATATAACGTTGGTAAGTGTTAGGTGCACAGGAGCTGCCTTGTGTAGGTCAACTGGCATTTTGCAGCCTCATTATTTTCTTATGTTCTCGTATTTGATGTGAAGTGACGGAGCATTAACATTAACTGTACCCCTTTACAGACCTCCATGTGGTGTCCAGTGTCATAATGAACATGGTTATGGATCCACTGGCCAGCCGGTACGCCTTCACAAGCCGGCC
The DNA here is from genome assembly GCA_029783475.1 of Metacarcinus magister. NCBI lineage: Eukaryota > Metazoa > Arthropoda > Malacostraca > Decapoda > Cancridae > Metacarcinus > Metacarcinus magister. The sequence continues at coordinate 36,232 of JAPQNM010002137.1, read as the reverse complement.
ACTGCAGCACAAGAAGGAAGCAATGAGACAGGTAAGGAAGTATCTGTATCTGTAAAGTAAAGTAAAGTAAAGTGTCTGTAAAGTAAAGTGTCTGTATCCATAAAGTAAAGTACCAGTATTTGTATCAACACCCGAAGCAACACGTCACAAGATTTACATGTTTGATTAAAGTGTATTGTCTTTGCACCTGATGCGCTGGTAGGCTTAATGGAGGCCTTAGATGGTCAGCCGCCACCCTTTAGTAGCGCAGGTTAGATTTTTAAGTGACGCCTCATTTTTTATTGCCAGTGGAAGCTCCTCAATGCATATAACTTGAGGATAGTGTTATGGCAGCATGTGGGTGATCTTAAGCCACTCAGCGGTATTACCAAAGAAAAGTGGTCAGCGGGTACCGGGACTCAAACTTGGGACTCTGAGTTGGTATGCTTGACTGCTAACCACTAGACCACCACCTCCTGTACTTATTGAACGTGTCTTTTCCAGGTTCCTACTGAGCCCGGCTATGATGTGACCTTAACACTAATGGTCCCGGAGCCTCAACGCACTAAGATAGAATGGGATGCAAGGGCTGCAGTCAAAGGTGTGTTAATGGTTGAGGTTAAGTCTAAGAACACAATTTTAACCTTTTATCTTCAAGTATTAGAACACGATTTTAGAACATTACTTTTATCTTCTATCTTACATCTATTCTCCCTCCAGTCCCTTCAAGCGGAAAGAACACATTGTATCTCTTAAATATATAGCATCACCTTCCATGCTATGTATTTACTTACTTTCCTATCTTTGTGGAAAGGTGAACTTATCGATATCTCTTCTGTGAGTGACTAATATGTGTGTTATGTATTTACAGATTACTTAAGTCCGGTGGTGAAGCAGTTAGAGAATGTTAGTAAGCTGACGGTACGCTCACAGGTGCTCTATATGACTGGCTTGAGTGTGTCTCCTCAGTGGTCAAGAACACATAAACATTACGCTCTGCCCGAGAATCAACTTCCGCTCACCATTAATGCCATTGAAGCCAAATTAGGTAAGGAATAACATGTGGAATTGTAAGTTAATTAGGTAAAGAATAATATGTTAATTAGTATTTTGTTTATATGGAGTTAACGAGAGATTATTATTGTTTTTGTTTTGTTTAAATAGAACAGTTATTTCTTAGATATCGAGTAGTTAGTTTAGTGTTTGTGTATTTTCTTTATTTCCTTGTACGTGTTTGATTCATTATTTTCTTCCCAAACAGGATCTTTTGTCTGGACTCGGCCTTCCCTTCACTTTGTTGTGTATATTCCTCGAGAGAAGCAGCTTCCCTTACACATACACACAGCTGAAGGCTCACCTCTCCCTTCAAACAGGTAAATAATCTGTATACAGTAGAACCTCGCAATATGAGTTTAATTCGTTCCATAACAGAGCTCGTATTCCTATTTACAAGTTTTACAAATCAATTTTTATTACTGAAACTCATTGAAATATAATTAATCCGTCTCAGCCCCCCAAAAAACCACCGAAATATCTTTTTTATGGGTTATTAAAACAGAAAAAGTGCACATCGTCTATATGCTTCAGTCATATCCTAACCTAACCTAACTTGGCATCAACCTTCCCAGCTTCTTGGTGCCTCGTTGGGGTGGTGTCATGATCCACAATGTGCCGGCGTCAGAGCCCAATGCCAGCCTGCCTCGCCCTGTCACCCTAGACTCCCACTGGATCATGAGTACTGTTCTCACACACCTACACCGCCTCCTGCCTATCCCTACCCTGGTGAGGAATAGAGAGGGAAAGAGTGAGAGAGAGAGAGAGAGAGATAGATGTATTGTACTGGATAGATCATGCTTAGAACCAGTTATAGTAAACACAGATGCACTTAAATCGAATTGTAATATGATAGTCTAACTTTATTTTGAGTTCACATATTTTTAGATTGTTTTTTTTGTGTGTATGCATGTGTGTTAAGTTTGCTTCTATGATCGATACTTGATATGAAAGAGACATTGTGAAGTTTAGAATATATTTACTGATACAAATGAGTAATACCAATATAGATGCATAACACTTTAATGATACGTTTATATTCCTTTGATCAGCGAGACATAGAAGGCGCGGAGACGTTAGGTGTTGAAGACTCGTCACTCCTCACCGCCTGGCAACTGGATGGCTTAGCAAGGGCGAGGGTGTCAGCTTACCTGTCTAACATACGCATCACTCTACAGGTAACAGACGGACGGTGTAATTAATGAGTAATGTCCTCGTAATGATAACTATGAAACTATCTTTGAATTAATAACAGTGAAATTTGGCTAGTTTACTGTTCTCAGGGATCTAATTCACACATTCATATTCCTTCCTTCCCTCCTTCCTTTCCTCCCTCCCCTCCATCCATCCATCCATCTATCCTAACTTCCATCCTTCCCTCCCTCTTTCTTCCTCCCTTTCAGTCCCTGTGTGAGCTTGTGGGAGAGATCAGCAACATGGTAATCAGTGATGAGGTTGGAGGGTGGGTGTGGGGTGCCGTGGAGGAGTGGGGGGAGTGTGGCCGGGCTACCAGGGAGGGACGCCTTCAGGACGCCACACTCTACTGCACCCGCTCTTTCACCCAGGCGGATGCGGCATTCTTTCACCCGTCTATGCTGGCTCTTCTCTATTTCCCGGATAACCAAAAGTATGTTCTGCTAGAAATATATAATGATAATAATAATAATAAATAAAAACCTTCTCTATTTCTCAGATAATCAAAAGTATGTTCCACTAAATATATATGTGTCATGTTTTTTTTTTATTACATTTTCTAATAGCGTAAATAGAAATAATTAAGCTTGTGTGATGTTGAATTTGTGTTCTGTTCCAGGTATGCAATCTATGTTCCGCTGTTCCTGCCTGTGAGCATACCTGTTCTGCTGTCACTCAAGATGGTGTTTGGACTGTGCAGAAAAGCAAGGAGCAAGGAAAAAAGAGAGTAAATGTGGTGTAAATATAGTGGGTTTTTTTCTTTTTCTTTTTCCTCTACATTAAAAGGGTACCGACCAAAGGCAAAAAAAATTAGGTTAAAAATAATTTCCCGCTTGTCGTCACATAAATTTTTGAGTGTTTTTCGAAGTACCATTTAGGTTTTGGAAATGGTCTGTAATTTATACCATTGTTGTTTTATGTAAATATTTTTCACTGTTGGGGAAAGTTACCTGTTAGAATACTAATATAACATCAGATAAAAAGACATGTTGCTTAGCTAATGTTAATATATGTATGTTCAGAACAATTTAAATTCTTTATCTTGATTAGAATATTCATCATTGTTCAGTATTAAGTCACCGGGAGAAAAATTTATTAGCAAACTGTACATTTAGATCACTTTCTTACCATATTTATAAAACTCTTTGCATGTAACTTAATATTTTATCATCATTTTGGGGTGTAATTCAATATTCTATCATAGTTTTGGGTTGTAATTTAATATTCTATCATCATTTTGCAAGACTCTCTACATATACGTGTCAGCTCTTCTACCTACACCGTCTCTAGAAACCTTCCTACACAAGTCCTTCTGGTCTATTGAATCCCTAGTTCTCTTTACACGGTCTCTAAAAACTACTAACTACTTTCAGAACTTCAACTCTTTTCACTAAGTCATTCTACCCTTTGAACATGTCTAACTTCAGTCTATCTCCCTCTTAACACCAGTAGAATTCACTCATCTACTTTCTACTTTCTCAGTCTACCATCTGTCTGTTATTTAGGGAGAAAATACATATTCATCGTATCATCCTCATCTGTCGGGTTCTGTTAGGTGTTAATTTTTACTCATAAACCTCATTTTTATATACTCAATAAGTTTTGGGTTCAAATGTAAATCAAAATAAGTATGGTCAACAAATCCTTTTATTTATGTAAGTCCAATAAGATTTCAATGTAATGTTTTTCTTTCTAATTAATGAATCTGTTCAGTTTAATTTTAATTCAATATTTCACAACCAGAACACATTGTTTGTTAAGGTAATACTGATGGATTCTCAATACACACAACACAACACATACAAGACAAAACACTAGTATTATTATCACCAATAAAACACAGACTAAATAAACATTGTGTCATTACTATTACCAACAACTGACATTAACTTATTCTAATGAAAGCATATAATTGAGAAATATATATATGCTTGTATGTTCCCTGCTTTGAAGTAAGTAGAATACCCAATATGAGCCTTTAGAAATCAACTAATGCATTAAACACAAAAGGAATTAAGTAGTTTAGTAATATCAATACTTTTTTTTTTTTTTTTAACATTAAAAGGGAAACATACATTAGGGAAAAATAAATGAAGTATAAAAAAAAAAAATCCTGCTTGTCCCCAGACGTATAGACACTGACACCTTGCAAATGCCCAAAGTTACCTTATATTTACTTTCCTAAGTTGAAATTGAGAAATCGTTGATATCTTGATTATCCGAGACTCAATATATTCCAAGTATCTCCATTATAATATCCAGCAAAACTATAAATTCTATGAGTACACAACCAGTATCACAGTGCCAGTAATGACCTCTTCTAGTAAGGCTTATTGAATATGAACGAGTAGATCATTTTGAGTGCCGGTGCAGACTTGTCCTCTGGTACCATGTGTCCGGCACCTCGTATGGTGAGCAGGTCAAGGTTAGCAAAGCGCTTCACAAACCCTCCGACCTGACCTCCCTGGTACCACATCCTTCGTCCCTCCTTCACCTGTTGTAAGGATGGGGTCATTTAGAATATAATTAGGCTGCAAAATGATATATAGTTGATCTACACAAGGCAGCTCATGTCCACCTAACTAACCCTTACTATAATTTAAATGTGAATTATTCGAGTGAAGAATAGTTTGCATTACAACTGGAAGTTAGTGTTATATATATACATGAAAATAACTAACTAACAGCTGATTAAAAAATTCTAAGGTTATAGGTGCTAGAAAAGATAGGATTTAAAAGCCTGTAAGCCATTCTAACCTACACTTCTACCATACTGTCTACCTTTTAGATTAACATAGCGCTACATGATCTTAGATGTCTAGCACTTTCTCCTTTTTGCATTAACTAACTAACTAACCTAACACCTTAATAGACACTCACCTGCAGACCAAGGCTTTCCACAAACCACTCGTCACCTAGAAAGTTACAAGCCATGTCAATATCTCCGTTGTATATGAGTCCGCGCACTTGGCTTGTCAGGTACTTGTATTGGGGCTTCATGGTCTTGTACTCACGCTTGTATTTGAAGTTCACCTCATCACTGGAATAGATTAATGACTTTATTTACATGTATAAGTGAATATACACATTTTAGGAGCTGCCTTGTGTAGGTCAACTAGCCTTTTGCAGCCTCCTTATTTTCTTATGTTCTTATATCTTTTATTACAAGTATTTCTATATGGTTATTTACACGTACAAGTGAATATATACAAGCATATCTTTTCATTCAAGTACAGTGCTCCATCCAATTTTGTGACCGAGACCAATCTTCATTTCTGCAAGCCCAGGTACAGTAAAATGGTCATTTAAATTGATTTTCTTATGGATAATGATAATGTTTATGGTTTTCTGTATTTTTCTTGATTGTAGGATATATAATTACATGTATTTGTGTACAAACAAGGGGCAAAAATATGACTAAAATCACCATAAGGTTAATTAATCCAATTTTGCGGATTCGCATTTTGCGGCTTGCAATGTTGACCAATTTCACACAAAATTGAAGGGAGCATTGTAGTTGTATATGGTTGATCAAAGTTGGTGTTTACTTACTTGCACAGTTCAAACTTAGGGACGTCCAAGGGAATGTGTAGGGCATTGCGGACCTCAGGTGTGTTGAGGTAATGAAGAAGATCTGTTCCGTTAGTGCAAGGAGGATCCAACTCTACATTCTTCCTGCAGAAATACATTATCGTACTCTTTTAATGGCTATTCAATACATTAAGAAAAAATGGAGAATATAAAATTAATTGAACCGAAAATATGCATTATTATTATATTGATTTTTAAGATATACATAGTTGTACAGTTTTAATGGCTATCCAATGCATCATTAATACAAATTAATACTATACTGATTTTTTAACTAATAAATTACTTAACATATGAATAACCGCAGCATATTCATGGAAGGAATAATTATTGTGACACTTATTCAGTTATTATATTGATTTTTAAGATACAATGACTTAATGATTGGAGAAATAATCATTGTTAACTTACTTATTCTTTGCTCTGAACATCATAGTGTCATGGAAGCTGTGTTGCCTCATGATGTTGGATAGGAAAGCTTCATGGCGTGAGAAGGTGCCGGCGGAGGTGTGGGGACAATTGTCATAAAGGTTGTACATGTTGAGACCCTCGTTGTAGATGATGTCTGAAGCCTTCTCAACCTGGGGAGAAAATGTTTACTTACTATGTTATATTGCATCCAAAATAATAAGGTTAGATGCCAATACAAAAGTTAATTACTACATTAAATTGCATAATAAAAGATTAGATATGAGAAGCCTTTTCAACTAATTAATAAAAAGTTAATTAGTTTTCTTAAATTGCATAAAAAAAAGGTCTACGTATAACAAATGTATAGATTCACAACACAAACATCAATAATATTAACTCGGTGACATAAAACACGGTTCAAATCTAGCATCTTAAATAAAAAAATAATGATCATCTACAAATGTATAGATTCCTAAGAGCACAAACATCAATAACATTAACTCAGACACACACACACACACACACACACACACACACACACACACACACACACACACACACACACACAACGGGTTCGTACACTCACCGCGCTGGCACACATTGGCCACTTGGAGTTAGAGAAGTTACAGGTTTGCCTTGAAGCGCGTCCCCCTGAGCAGCAGTGTTCCACCAGACGCACCCACAGACTAAAACATTAACATTACTATTACCATCATCATTATTACCATCATCATTACTATTACTATCATTATCATTATCATCATTAGGCGACGAAAGAAATAGAAGCATTAGTTAACTCCTACTTACTCTTCCCCAAAAAGTCCGTGGTAGTAAGCAAAGAAAATGACGGAGTCGTCATTAAGTTCATAGCTTGAGAGACCGTTGCCTATAGCGTATCCCTGAAGGTTAATAGGGAAGCTTTCTTTGCCCTTAAGAACCCTCACTGCCAAGGTGGGTACATAGATCCCTCCGTAGGATTCCCCGGTGATGAAGAAACTGTTGTTGCGATACTCGGGAAACTGGGGAAATAAGAGACAATAGATGTTAAGGATTTACTCAGGGAAATGAGCGACAAAAATGTTAAGAGTTGGTAGTTAATATAAGTGTGTATCTGACTTTACATTTGTATATACTTTTGTGGTCTATCCTTGCATAAAAGTTAGTTAGCATACTTTAGTGCAGTTTATGTTTGCAATTATATAGAGGCAGTATATCGGTTTTATTTAAATAGATGCAATAAAGTCAGTTAATTAATCAGGTGTTTTATAGATTTACAAAGCATAATCAGCCCTCATTAAGTAAGGACTATAGTGATTATAATAGTATTGGCTATAATTATGTATCTCATCTCATTTGTATATATATCTTGCATGAGTTTTATAGTTTTACAAAGCATAATCAGCCCTAATTATACAAGGACTGTAGTGATTATAATAGTACTGGGTATAAGATGATTACCTTATTAGTGAAGAAGTCCTTTAGAGCCAAGTAATTGCCTAATGAAGTTTCATCATCACCCGTTGAACACTCATTATTATCATCATAAGATAACCCAACACACGCCGGCGCTTCCAGGAATAACACATTGGCCATCTGAAGATAATTAATAAATATAATTAGCTAACATCCTTGTAGGTTATATAGTAATTAAGTAAAGAAAAATATATTAAGCTTATGATCATAAAAGAATTACACAAATGCTGTAATAACTATTCAATGTGGAATCATAAATGTTCTTAACTCAACTTAACTTACAATATTCCACCCATAAATGTTCTCCTTGAGAGTCTTGCCATCAGGGTTAATTAAGTAGGGTCCTAACTCAGCCAGTAGACCCTCCATGGATGAGCAGCCAGGACCCCCATTCATCCACAGCACCACGGGGTCATTTACGGGGTCACGGGCAGACTCCACAAACCTAGAACCAATTATACATTATTATTTTTTCTTCCCATACAAACCTAGAAGAAAAAAAGCTTGCCATTGACGCTCCACATATAATAATAATAATAATAATAATAATAATAATAATAATAATCTCATTTCTGACTTAGGTTGAACAAATAATAATGGTGGATGGTAGATATTATAGCGAAATATATTGTAAATTCTCACTCTAATTATAGTTATAAAATAAATATTATAGCTTACCAATAGTGCAAATGTTTTCCCGTGACGCCAGATAGATATCCACTGTAATGTTTGAATGAAATATCATGATTGAGTCCTGGCAAGTGTGTTATCTCATCAGCTTTAGGTGCAGCTGTGGCCCCTAACACCATACACACCACCACAGCTAATGCCACGTACATCCTAGCCTGGAAAAAGGAGAAAATTAGGTCAATATAGTTATACATTATCATTAAAATCATACAACGTAACCAAGCAACTACTACAAAATATATCTAAGCCGGAAAAGGAATAAAATTAATATATAGCAATCCATCATCATCAAAATCACACAATATCTACATACGTAATAGTGTTGAACTCTGCAATACAATAGGATTATCATACCAGTGGTCACAACAACAAAATATATACGATGCGATAAAAAAAGGAATAACTTTTTTTGCAATATTGGTTGACAAGCTATGGTGCCCCTATCGAGTGAAAGACATCCAGGAGTTGGAACAAGTGCAGAGGGTGTTCAACAGAAAGATTACAAGTGAATCGCTGACCTACTGGGACATAAGAACATAAAAATTGAGGAGACTGCAAGAGGCCAGTTGATGACCTACACGAGGCAGTTCCTGGGACAGACTGAACAAACTAGGAATGTACTCACTACAAAGAAGACGAGAGCGCTACTGCATCCTATATACCTGTAAGATCCTGGAGGGCCTGGTACCTTCACTACCCTGCCCATCTCCCCAGGGGGAGGATATTATTATCCCAGGTTCTGCAGGACATGCTACAGGAAAAATCTCACTTCAGTGTCGCAAAGACTAACGACAGTCGAGGCAGAACACTTCACTAACTTTGCTCCCAGGCTCTTGAACTGTCTTCCGAGAGAGAGAGAGAAGGGACAACACAAATTGCACCACAGATGCATTCAAAAGTAGGCTGCATAAGTTTCTGGAAAACATACCAGATGAGCCTCCTATTTCACACAGCCCAAGTGTAAGGGGTGCAGCGTCAAACGGTATGATTGACCAGCTGCAGTATATGAAAATTGAAGGAAAATGTGGAGGCGTCGGCCTAGCAAGTTGACGGTGCTGAATTTACCAGAACTTCCGACAAGTAAGATAACTTAAGATATCTACATACGTAATAGGGTTGAACTCTTTACAATACAAGAGGATTATCATACCAGTGGTCACAGCAACACAATATAAGAGGAGATCAACACTTAATATCATAAACCCAAACCTTACCTGGTGCATTAATTCGAGTGTTGACAGATGTGCCCGACGCAGCGGTAATGTCACTACGCCACCCAGCAGCTGAGTCTGACTGAACACAGCTGATCACTCTTGGCCTGTTGAAGAGTCGGTAAACCTTTATTCTTTGTTCTCGACTTCTCGATAAGGTAATCTTGCTTCAGTCCTTACGACCTGACGGCTGACAACTGGTTACACCCCTTCCTGTCTCCCCCTTCTCTTGTTCTCCCCTTCCTCTCCTCCCTTCGGCCCTTCCTCCCCTTCCTGTCTCCCCTCCCTCCCTTTCCTACCTCTTCTCCCTTCCTCCCCTTCCCTCAGTCCCTACCAGCTGTTTCTCCCCTTCCTCTCCCCTTCCCTTCCTCTCATTCCCTCCACCCCTTCCCTTCTCTTCCTCCCCTTCCTGTCTGTGTTCGAAACCTTAATTAATACTTAACTAGATGCTCCTAACCCTGATTTATCCCTCTAACATCATTATTAACATATAACCTTTATTTAGTAATAGTAATATGTGTTATAATTATCTTAAGAAAGGTGTGAAATAGGATTTTTTCTATCGTGATGTTCAGTTTCAGAATGTAATATAACCGAACGGGAAATAGTTTACATCACATGACTATTACACAACACTAACTATTTATTTATACTTGGCATCACCTTCTTCTATGTGTAATCTTAAGGGTTATTGACATTGTATAGTCTAGTTATATTATCCATTTAGTTTTCTACCTAAGAGAGAGAGAGAGAGAGAGAGAGAGAGAGAGAGAGAGAGAGACCCAGGCTAGTGAAATATATACCTTATTTAGTCTCAAAACATTATATATTCATGTATGTTCTCGATAAGTTTGAACAATTTCACCCTAATGTTCTTTTTTTAATCTCTATCTCCTTATCCTGAACCAATAATCTATAAAAACAATTAAAATAAAATAATTGTAAACACACACACACACACACGCGCACACACACGCGCGCGCACACACACACACACACCTTCGCCACAGTGCACTGGGTGGGTGATCCTGTGGTGTGGACCGCCGCTGCCACCGCCAAAAGTTCACGCCACATTCCCTTGCAGTACACACTCCTCCGGCCTTGCCATTCTCTCCAAGCTTACTCGTATCCTCCCTTCCCCAATGTATAGTATAAGGGAGACTGAACACTTGGGCTTCACTCGGAATGCTTATGACGGCTGGTTTTCGTGTTTGTCATGTTAGGTTACCCTTCTTGTTTTGTACATTATTCGCTCTAAATCATCGGCATCGCTGGAATTTTTTTTACGTATTTTTGTTTTCCCTTAGCCAGTACCCTTTCAATGTAACACATCATTCTTCACCATTAATAGTGAAGGGATATAAAGAAAACATGACTTATTAAGCGTAAGAACATCAAGTTTCAACAGGTACTGCTAGGTGGCGGCCGTGCGTTGACTGCTGGGTCACATATATATAAAACCAAAATTGAGATTTTTATTCTACACAGGAAAGCAATTATATATACTTTAAAAAATCGTTTGAAATGCCGATCCGTTTCCTACATAAACATTTGTTATATTTGATTCGTATTCATTTCATGAAAAATGTTTATTTCTAAGGTCAATCATGAAATCGATAAATAGAATAAAGCAATAATAATGAAATTAAACCAATATAAACCATAGAATAGAACATATAAAAACTATTCAAACCGAAAGTAAAGCCTAAATAAGCCATAGAAAAAAGAAAAACGGAAAAAAACAATGAAAAAATGAGAAAAAAACACCATAATTATTCGTTTCCATCCAAGATTGTTAATTATAGCGTGTTAGGTACAGTAAAAGAAGTGTTAGGACATGGTGACCTACAAGGATATAGATGAAGGCGAGTGTGTTGTGTTATGAGTGTGATGTGAGTGTGTTTTGGTGGGCTGAAAGGCTGAAAGGCTGAAAGTAGCACTAGGGATGTACACCTTTTTCTTTACTTTCTAAGTCTATTTGAGGGAAGGAGGAGCAGTAACACATTATTCTTCATCATGTATAGTGGAAGGATAGAGAAAACAGTACCTATTAAGCGTAATAACTTGATATAAGATCACAGAACTGTCTCATGATCCGGCTCTTATCGTTCTTCTGGAAGAGCCGGCTCATAGAGCCGTTCACGAACGACACACCACTATAATAGTCCTGCTTCAAGCTTCAGGTGTAAGGCTTTTGAGGGGATGAGGCTGGATTGCTACCTTTTATGGAATATCTGTGTGGTTTTAGCCCTGATAGGTATGTTCATCTACCTCATATTCTTCTTTAAGTAACATAGAAGAAGAGAAACAGACTTGAAATAATATTTATACGGGAAAAATCATCATTGTAAACATAGACGAGAGACATTATAGAGAAAATTATCTTGCTATTTGATAAAGACATCGGGAAAAAGAAGATTAATAATCAACAAATGAACTATCTACAAATTGTGATGATATAAACAGAAAAAAAGATCAATTATCAACTTGTCAATAATCGTGAATAGACACACCGTTGTGAAGATTTTACCGCACATCTACCACAATATTTACTACTACTACTACTACTACTGCTACTACTACCACTGATACTACTACTGCTACAGCTGCATCGTGTCCTTTATTAACTGCAAATCCAGCTGTCACCGCCTCCCTGCAGCTGATTGCCTCCAGACCGCCTCTATAAGCTTGCCGTGTGGAGGTAAATTATTATACAGAGTGGTGTCGTATGATTATGTATAGAATTGTGTTGAATGTATGGATGATTTAATGATTTTAAGTGTGGTGCCAGATTTTAACCAGCAATAATTAAGGCATAGGTTAACTGGATAAGAAAATCAATATTATCAGTTATTAAGAATCGCCATATGCACCTGAGTAACCTAACTAAACCCACGTAACTGACATATACCAAACTATACCTAACAATAATAACAGGTTACACAGACTGATACTGCTACAAGATGGAAGTGGAAGAGAGTCGACAGAAGGAGTTACTAGCAGCTTACTTATGCGTGAAGGCGTCTGTTGCTGAGGACTTAACTAACATTGAAGAAGTGAAGAGAGCCTTGCAATATGCTGGTCTTAGCCCAACACCAGCCTTCCTAGCACACCATTGGCAGGACGCAACAGAGGCCATCACCTTTGAACACTTCTGCAGCCTGGCCGAACAGCTGCCTGATATTAGTATAGATGATATAGAAGCTCTTTTCATGAAGGTATTCGGAACAGCTGATGGTAAAGTCGGAGAGAATGATTTTAAAAGGCTTGTCGGAGGTGATGAGTCTGACCGAGAGCTGAGTGAAGCTGATTTGAATTATATCCTGCATGAAGCTAATGTGGTGACCAACGGCACCGTGAACTGCAATAAGCTATGCAAAGTCATCCTTCACACTGTTAATGAGATGAAGCAGCTTAGCGTACAGAAGCTAGAGGAACGCTCACACTACCAACGCATCAACTCTAAGACATTCACCAGGAAAAAGAGAGAGAAGTTTGCTAACCAGGACAGTAACAATGGCTTAGGTCAGTCTACCTTGGACTTGGAGGGCTGGAGTGAGGCTGATCTTAAAGGATGCTTCTATCTAGACAAAGGGAGTATTCTAGCCCATCAGTACAGTATGGAAATATCTTGTTTGGGGCCGACTGTTGTACGGATGAAACCAAGGAGTTACATGAAGCAAGAAGCCGGCCGGGGACCAGTCGACACTCTTGCCTACATCTTCCGGGAGTCTCACGAAGGGATGCGTAACTATGTGGGCTTCACGGATCAGAGGGACAGCGATGGCTCCTACTTCTGGCGAGACACTCTGAAGGAGGGACGGTATGTGGTGATCCCATACACCAGTGGATGCCGCCTTCAGGAGAGGACGCAGGACCCTGAAGCCACTATAGACCTAGTAGAGAGACATACTAAGGTCCAGCTCACACCAGAGTTTAGATTGGTACTAGAGGAAGTGTTTGATCAGGTTGATTTAGACACGAATGGCCGTCTTAGCCGAGAGGAGTTCAACCTTTACAACTGGCGTACGTCTGGAGAGGAGGTGCAGGATGACGAGTGGGCGGTGGTGCAGGCTAACTTTGACGTGGAGGAAGGGGAGCTCACCCTCGTTGGCTTCCTTGCTCTACACCAGCTGGAGGCAGAGGATAATGGAGGTGACTCTGACGACCTATGGGTGTCCCTAGATGCTATGGGGTACAACCGAGCAGGGCGGCAGGATCAAGCAGCACCTTTCACCTTGAGTATATACAGTCAAGTGTGTGAACCAACCCTACAGGTGTCAGGGCTGAAAAGTGGCGGTCTGTTACTAGACAAAGCAGTCGTACGATCTATAATGGAGAATGCAGAACCAGTTAAGATTAAAAACATGCTTGATCTGATTAAGTATGAGTATGTCGGTGACCATCGAGCAAGCGTTGTGGTGCAGAATAAGGCTCATAGCAAGGTGACGGTGCGTGTGGATTGCAGTCAGAGTGTTAATGTGATTACTAATAGGCCGAGTTTGGACTGGACGGTGGAGGTGGCCGGGAAGTCTGCCATCATTGCACATCAGCTGCTGCCGCTAAGGATGGCTGAGGACTGGACTGTGGTTTGTGTTGAGTCTTTGGTTAAGTAATGATATAACTGCCTGGCTATTTAATGGTTTGTGTTGAGTTTTTAGTTAAGTGATGATTCACTGCTTGGCTATGTGCACTTAACGCCTCTTGCATGTAACGCACACGATAAATGTAAGGATTTAACATTCCGTTTTAGATCTGATTAATGTTATGTGTTTTCATATTGTTTGAACAATCTTTATTAATATTGCTTGGTACATAATGGATTCTCAACTACATTATTATTATTATCTCGTGATCTGAAAATAATGACATATGTTACGTATTCTCATCAATCTTTATTAAAATTACTTGATATATAATGCATTCTCAAGTACATTGTATTATTATCTTGCCTAACGTATTTAGTATAGTTTACTCGTAACATAAAATTAATGAGCATGACAGTATTAATTGTTTGTTAACCTTAATTTTCTAATGTGATTGGGAAGCCTTTTTTTTATTATTATTATTTGAAGGTTTTGTTAAGCTGTACATAGTTATGACTACAGTTCTTCTAAAGGTAAAAATGCATCTCTTTTTGTTTGCAATCTAAAAATGAGGATGATTGAAACTCTTATATTAATTTTTATAACTGTGAATGACAACTGAACTCCAATTGTTATACCAAATATTGATATGTTTGTTATGTTATTAATCTTATTATTTAATGCATCTATTATTTTGTTTATTTTCCTTATTGCATGAAACCTATAAAGTAAAAGCCTTTTTTTATATTGGCATCTGTAAATGTCATAATTACTGCTGTTGAAATGTTATAAATGCATCTGTTTGCAAATGATATAATTGTTTGCAAATGATATAATTATTTGTAAATGATTTAATTGTTTGCAAATTATATAATTGTTTGCAAATGATATAATAATTGCTTGTACTGTAATAAGTAACTGACAATAATTCAATAAAATGTTGCAAGCTTTTTTTGTGTTTAACTGATCAACATTTTATTATTATTTTATTTTGCTTAATTTTAGTTGCGTTAATATATGTATATAATATAGTTTGTGCATCGCTTTATTTATATAGTCACCAAGAAAGTCAACCATAGTAGTGTATTGGCTTGAAGAAAATTTATTATTATTGCACCACTGAACTTTGCCATTTAATATACTGTATTATTAGAAACTATTTAAATATTTATTGAAATTCTTAAATACATTGTGTAATATTATGCACTTAACCTTCATTAACTTCTGTAATGAGACACAACAAATGGTTATTAAAGTTTTACGTAGAATAAAATATTACACAATAATAATAATAACTTCCATAATAAATTGAATAATATTGTAATAACAGGGTCTGGCAACAAGCAAAATTTTTTGTATATATTTTTCTAACATATTTTTCTTTACCCTTGGCCAGTAATCTTAATGAAAAATAAAATAAAATAAATAAATCACTCCATGCTTGTGTATCAAAATAGAGTAACTGTATACACTTGTAGTTGTATTAGAGTGTATTAGAGTGTATTAGACTGATAGAGTGCGTCCTTCAGGTGTGTGTCACGGCAGGGAACAACAACCAAACTGAGGAGGAACAGTAGTAGCATCCAGTCAGCAACAGTCATGACAGAACTAACCGTGTTCGTAACAGTCGGCACCACACAGTTCGACGCCTTAATCCAGTCTACAGTTAACGAGGACACACTTGAAGCACTCCACCTCAAGGGATACTCCAAGCTCACCCTCCAGATTGGACATGGAGACTTCACACCACCAGAAGGAGAGAGTCAAGGGGTCACATTATCACACTTCAAATTAAAACCGTCAATAGCGGAAGATTTTGCCGCAGCTGACCTAGTTATAAGCCATGCAGGTGCTGGGTCATGTCTAGAGGCTTTAGAGGCTGGTAAACCCTTGATAGCTGTGGTCAATAACACTCTTATGGATAATCACCAAATGGAGTTAGCAGAGGAGTTAGGTAATAGTGGATATTGCTTTTTTTGTTACCCAGAGACATTGCAAGAGACTATTCGCTCGATGGATCTGACGCAGCTGAAGCCGTACTCTCCTGGAAGACCTAAGCTATTGGCCGAGTATTTGGATTCTGTTATTAAAGTGGGAAGATGAGGTTGCGTTAAGGAAGGATAATAATGGTGATAATAATGTATACTTTATTTAGTCTTTTTGTGTAATATAGAAGAGAAACTTGCTTTGGATTGGGTAATAGGTAGGGATTGAGTGATTATGTTGTAGTAGAAGTGCATATTAATGTTGATGATTTGATGTAGATGTACAGATTGATTTTTATGTCATTCTAGACTGATTTCTATATAATTCTAGACTGACATATATAATTCTAGCTCACTCAAAGATTATACTGCATTCAATAGTCTAACATTTGCTTCATAATGTTTTTTTTATTAATAATGTTATGTTTGTGTGAGTTTTTTGTTATTTATTTCAAAGATGTTTAAGGGCAAAGACACTATTGATAAACTTTGCAATCTGCTTTAATGATACTTGTAATAGGTCAATATAGTTAATAATACAGCATTTCCTGCTTCATATATACAGTATTAAAGGTTGATAATACCGAAACGAATAATATTTAGATAAGATGATGAGGAAAATAGATACATATACCACCTAATATAAAGTTAATAATTATTGCTTTAGTATGAGATAACTCCAAGTAAATGTTATCCTATTACTATCAGTCTAACAGCTTTTAATGAGAACTTCCACTTAGGAAATAGTATTGTTTAGCACTAACTACTAGATTGAGTAGTTAATAGTTGTCTAAAGCTACGTATGAATAACTGGAACTACATATATATTGATCACTCAGATGTATCTACTTTTAATTCTCTTCAAAGACATATTGGGTTAAATCTGGAATAAAATTTACTATAAAACATATTTTTTTTATTTTCTACTATGCATCACCACAATCTGCAATATAACTAGTGGAAGATGTGGAGTTAGGAGTGGATGGGAAGAAATTGAGGGAGTTGATACCTTTTTTAACAAGAGAGAGAGAGAGAGAGAGAGAGAGAGAGAGAGAGAGAGAGAGAGAGAGAGAGAGAGAGAGAGAGAGAGAGAGAGAGACATGGACATGGAAAGTAAATATATGTGATAATTTGAATATTTCACGAACAAGAATAGATATATAGAGCCCCACCCTTCAAAAAAATACAGAATATCACACACTCAGTACTCAAATTTGTCCACTCAATTCATATCCTGACGCATTACACAGACAAACAAACATCAATATAGAAACCTCCAACACATATACTGATAACAGGTAAGAAAATTCAATGGAAAATATGATAATTTGGCGGGAAACCTTTCATCGGTGCAACTTTATTACACAACAACAACAACAGCTGATCGGCATTCGGCAGACGACAGACACGTGTGTTGCATAAGGCTGCTCTATTTTGTTATTTAATGGTGTATATACTGCATTACAGGACCTTGTGAGCAGCTAAGGAAGGAATGGCAAGGAATAGTTACAGGAATTTCATGAGATTGCTCGAAAAATGGCCTGTTGATGCGAGTAAAACAGCAGAGAGGTGAGTGTATGTGTATTTTTGACAGACAAGAGAGAGAGACGATTGGGTTTTGGGGTCAATTGTGGGTTATAAAATGGTTAAAAAATACACTCTGATGCTTTAGACATAGGAAACTAGTATATATGTTAAAATTATGAGGTTTAAATCAAAAATAAAGAGTTATATAAAACATTGACTCGACCCGACCTGACCCAGACACGCAATCACAAGAATACAATAATATTAACATGGAGCTGGAGTCACAGGCATCTATAAGCATACGTAAGGATTGAGTTCACTTGAAAGGTGGACATTATTTTTTATTTATTATGTATTTACAGGGACCTCGGGGAGTACCTTCGTCAGCGTGTTACAGCAGGCTTCAAACACGGGGAGACTACAGCAGTGAATGAAGAGGAGTGTCATAGATTATATTCCTCACTAAACCGTATTGCTTCTGGCGTTTATACAGCTAAGTAAGTTACGTGTGACCTTGTGTGACCTTGTGTTGTAGTGCTATGTGACCTCTGATGTGTAGCACTTTTTAATTTTTTTTATTTTACATCATATACCTTTTTTTTTTTGTATTAACTAACTAACTTGTGATCCTGTGTTTGGCGCTTTGATGTATTTGGTTATATATGTGTCTTTAAGGTTTAATATTATTCATGTAACTTTAATCAACATCACTCAAGCATTTCTCTTTCAATATCACTCAAGTATTTCTCTCCTCCCTCCCAGGTATCCTCGCTCCCGTACCAGCACTTCTACAGGTCTGACGGGCGAGGAGTGTCATCAAGTTATATCCAAGGAGTTCTTAGATGCTATGGAAGACCAGGATAAAGGGATCATTAACCGCCTGTTCCAGAGAAAATAATTATAATTCCCTTACGTATTACAGACAAGTACCATGGCTTCCTACGTGTTAAATTGGGGAAGGCAGGTCAGGAATACGTGTAGAAAGTTAAAAATCCTTAATAATTATAGTGAATCGAAGTATTTAACCTCAAGAAGCTATTCCTTACAACACGATGGGGATAAAACTAATATTGCAGTCGATGGGAGTGAGTTTATTCCTGCTGCTACCCCATCAACCCCCCATCAAACCCCCCATCATACCCCTGTTATGGCAGACGAGGTGCTGGAGTTCCTAGCACCTACAGACGGCAGTGTAATATTGGATATGACCTTTGGGGGTGGCGGACACTCCCGTAAGTTGCTTGAAGCCTCGTCAGGGGTGAGGTTGGTGTGCCTGGACCGGGATCCTTTGGCACACACCCTGGCTAAGGACCTGCAGAAGGAGTACCCCAAGAGAGTCCTGCCACTGCTGGGGAGGTTCAGGTGAGTGTGTGATTAATTATTTTCTGTTTAATTTATTTATTTTAATTTATTTATTTATTTTCACATTTATTCGTAACACATTCTTTTGCAAATACCGTAAATATCCTTTGAAATTTAAATACTGTGTGCTTTTATTTCCAGTGAGTTGCCGGCATCGCTAACTCTGTGTGTGTGTGTGTGTGTGTGTGTGTGTTCTTTCCAGTGAGTTGCCGGCACTTTTAACGAGACTTAAGATCGATCGTTGTTTCTTTGACGGTGTGTTGATGGATGTGGGCGTGTCATCCATGCAATTCAACACGGCTGATCGGGGATTTATGTTGAGCCAGGACGGACCACTCGACATGCGGATGGACGGACACAGGTGAGGAGGGTGTCTTAGGGTGTGTTAGGGTGTGTTAAGGTGTGTTAGGGTGTATTAGGGTGTGTTAGGGTGTGTTAGGGTGCAGCGGACTGTGTATTAGAACCTGCTTTGTGAATTAATGGGTTGAGATCAATTATAATTCTTTCTATATATATCTAATTGGTGTTTATTGATTATTTTTATTATTATTATTAGTTGTGAATTCATGAGGCGAGAAAAACTATAATTCTCTCTGTAACTAATTGCTGTATATTCATTATTTAATTACTCGTAGTTATAACACATATTTTCTTCCCTAATCACCTATGTATATCTTTATAATTAGGGAGTTAGGACAGAAAACTATAACTATAACTCTCTCTAACTATAATTAATTGCTGTATATTCATTATTTAATTACTCATAGTTATAACACATTCTCCTTCATTAATCACCCTAATCACCTAATCACCTTTATTTAGGGAGTCTGGACAGATGACAGCATCCAATGTATTAGCGCACATAGATGAAGACTCGCTATACAAGGTCCTTAAATATTATGGGGAGGACCGCAACGCACGCACCTTGGCCCGGGCGCTGGTGGAGTCTCGTTACCTGTTCCAGCGTCTCAACACCACGCAAGAGCTGTCTAACCTCGTGGCGTCTATAGTGGAAGGAGAGAGGAAGACTGATAAGCTTGGTCGTCATGCACACCCGGCCACAAAAACTTTCCAGGTAGATTAGCTAAAGAGTAATAATGATAGTAATAATAATGATCATTTTATTTTACTTGCTATTCCTCAAAGAACTTTTATTGTTATTTCTTTAAAACCTGTAACCTGTTATTATTTTATTTTATTTATATTCTTCTGTCTCATTCTTGGATATTATTTTGCTTGTGAGGGAAAATAATTATGTTGCTTATAAGAACAAGTTAATCTGTATGTTATTTCCTTATTATGAAACTTTTCTTACACTTATGTACTTCTATAGAAATTGTAAACATAATTCATTTGTCACTACAGGCTCAGAATTTTTGTTGTTGTTGTTACAGGATCTCAGAATTTTTTTATTTATCGCTACAGGCTTTCAGAATTTTTTATATATTTTTATTTTGTCGCTATAGGCTCTTAGAATTTATTTATTTTATTCCTACAGGCTCTGAGGATTTTAGTGAACAATGAACTGAATGAATTAGACTACGGTATGCGGTTAGCCCACTACTACCTCCAGCCTAAGGGAGTGTTGGTGGCCATTACCTTCCATTCTCTCGAGGACACCATCATTAAACGTCACTTGCAAGGTGCGTCAAACTTACCTGTTACTCATTAGACAAAAATAATACAGAAATAATGGTACAATATTGATAATCTGTGGTTTAATAATGTAACTTTCTTGAGTCTGCGATTTTATTTTGATTACAAGGAAGATAGAGAGAAAAATAATAAAGAAAGAATGGTAGGATATTAATAATCTATAATTTAATAACATAACCTTCTTTAGTCTGCGATTTTATTTTGATTACGAGGAAAATAGACAAAAATAATAAGGAAAGAATGATAGGCTACAATATTGATAATCTTCTTTATTTCTATTACGAGAACAATCAACAAAATCAAACCTTATTAAACATCATCTTTTTCCACCATCTCAGGAGTGGATATGGACCTGACACCAGACACTATAGGTCTCGGAGTTGCCAAACATCGTACAGCTCTCTCCACCTACACCAGGGCTGAGATGGAGACCCTTACTGCTAAACCCTGGAAGCAGATCACCAAGCATGTTGTCTTACCATCAGAGGAGGAGGTAGCGATGAACCCGAGGGCAAGGTCTGCTAAACTCCGTCCGGCCTTGAAATTGTAAATAGTAGGTGTTGTCGTGTATTTTTAAGCATTGGTAAATTGTTCTATAAAGGTAGTAATGAGAGAGGTACAGAGATAAAGTGTTCTAGAAAGGGTAGTGATGAGAGGTATAGAGATTGATTGTTCTTAAAAGTTACTAAGAGAGATGTACAGTCAGGGATTGAACTTATGATACGACACTTAAAATACACAACATTTTTTACCAGTCAGATCGTAACATTTAATTTGGTTGACGTTAAATGTCTTTTTAATATAGTATTGAATGGCATAGAAGACTTAGGTTGTGGGTAGACGTAATTGAAGATCTTAAAGTTGTATTTAAGACTAGTTAATTAAAATCCTCAAGGTGTAATAAGAGACTACAGGTGATAGGATAGCTAGAAGTATGTGTGTGTGTGTGTGTGTGTGTGTTAGTTATATAGAGTTACTTACCAGAATATAAAGAAAACATTAGGTAGGTGTTAGATGCACAGGAGCTGCCTTGTGTAGGTCAACTAGCCTCTTACAGCCTCATTATATTCTTATGAGTGAAACTATATATATAAACTAACCACCTTGAGCTGCCTTGTAATTCATATTAAGATGTGTTTGTGTGGCAGTGAATAAATAATGAAGAGTAATGGCCGTTTAGTAGAGTCATTAGTAAGGTCATTAATTATTGTTGATATGACGTTTAGTAAGGCTTGAAGGCTAATTGTCTTGATTGTGTTTAAACTCAGAGGAACTTGCAGTATGGAGATATATATATTTTTTTTATTAGTTTATTTTGTTTATCTTGAATATTATGGTGATGATTATAAATTATGTCATGAGGAAATTATTGTAATGGAATAATGATTGACTTAGAGTAAATTTAAAGTATTATGGTTTAAAATTATTATTATAGTGTGCCAGACTGATTATAAATGAAATGATATAACTGAATTTGGATAATATAAGAGCAGTTAGACATTGTTAGTTATTCTTGAAACTTTGTAAATACAGTTACCTACCCTCTTTGAAGGTTAAATAAATAGTTTAATTATCCTAATATTTTTATTATTAAATCTATAGTGATATAGACACCAAACAGGTTAAGAAAAATAGCTTATTACCGTAAACTTTAATTGGGAGCCATTATAAAGGTAGATTCCATAACTATTATTACTACTACAGTGTTCTTTTATATTATTTTTATTATTTTTACAATTTTTCCCCTGTACGTGCTTCTTAACGTACATACATACATACACATACATACAACGGTTTACTAGAAAAGTGTTTTTTATTTATTATTTTTATTATCTTTACAGTATTTTCCTTGTCCCGTATTTCTTAACGTACACACACACACACACACAACGGTTTACTAGACATGTCAAGGGTGAATTGTCTTAAGATAACCTGTAACATCACCACAATGAACAATGCACACCCAGATGTCACCCGTCACACACACACACACAGGAGGGGTGACAGGGGGCAGGGGGAGGGTTGGGGGTCTTGGGGGACGATAAGAAGAAGACAATGCATTATCATCATACAACGGGACACTGGCAGCCTCGTGACGTCTATAAGTAATGCTTTTGTGTGTGTGTGTGTGTGTTAGGTGGAGGCTTTTGTGTGGAGTGAGTGTGAGTTTGAGTGCGTGGGTCACAAGGTTAGGTGGAGGCTGGTGTGTGTGTGTGTGTGTGTGTGTGTGAGTGTGTGTGTGTGTGTGGGGTCATAAGGTTAGGTTAAGTTAGGTGGAGGGAGGTGGATTGGTGGAGATGTGTTCAATAATAAAATCATAATTATTAGTTCACCACGTAACTATTGAATTATATATAAAGTAGATGGTTAGTTAGTGGAGTGTAATCTCACATGTAATTTTTTTTTTATAGACCGTAGCAGTCAGTCATTGGTTAAAAAAAAAAAAAAGTTGCAAGAAAACCAAGGACATGTATATATTTATTTTTTATTCTTTTTTCATCATACGTCAATTTCCAGTATTTCTTATGGAGTTCCAGAATCCAGCATTGCGTTTGGACCAAGTTTGTGCAGGAGTTTTTTTTGTGTGTGTGTCACGAAGCTTTTTATGTCAATGTATCGGTTCTATGACTTCCAATACTTCTTACAATGACCTTCCTGTCCCTGCCTCTGCGTCTAACCCTTCCTTTTCCTTGCCTTGTCCTCTCCCTGCTGTCTATCTAGTATATATATTGCTTTTAAACCCATTAAAATAAGGTAAATATTAAGGTTTCAAGGTAATTTTACTCTCCTATCCTCTCCTACGTTCAATTTTTTCATTAGGAGAGAATACTGAAGAGAGATTTATCAGACATCTCACTCCGTCCCTTTTAGTTACATTTTACAAGTCTTATAACAAGTTACTTATACCTGTACTTATACTCGTGTGACTGGAGCATAGGAAAGTTATAGAAATTTTGCTCCTATTACAGTACTTATGATATTGATTCGATGTATCTAGGTCAGTCAATGGAAGTAAAAAAATTAGTTTGAACATGCTAGCTAAAGGCAGCGTCACACTAGCACTTTTTCCGTCAACGTTTCAATGTTTTTTTTTCTCTCATTCCTTCTTTTTTTTCCTTGTGCATGAGTGAGACGGAATTCATAGTGGATGATATGAAATTATTTGAAGTTAACCGATAACTTGTAGGTGAAAAAAAAAAAAAAAATTCAAATTTCTCATTATAACCAAACGTGTCTCGCATGACTAGACTGTTAATAAAACTTTATTTTCAAACCTTTCTTCAGTTCCTTCACACCATGGACGTATAAAATCATCATCAGTGGACAAGGAAAATAATTAAACTATTTGCTAGGGTGTCGAAGCCATGTTTGTTTACAGTGGAGGGAAACTGTCATGGTAGTGTCAGTGTCAGCTGTGTGCGTGTGTGTGTAACGGAACGCGCTCCAGAAATTGTCGATTTTCACAAAGTTGACGGAAGAAGTGCTAGCGTGACGTCGCCATAAGGTAACGTGGTACTTGCTCCTCTTAGTTATATCATGTCATGCCTGTTTTTCATGTCGATTGATCTATATTTTCTGATTCTGATTCTGAAGTTTGCGCGCCATCGGGCAGCCTAATGTGCGTGTTGTGTTGGGGTTGTGCGGGGCGTGGGTAGGATTAGGATAAGGATATTGGTTAGGATAAGGATAGGGATTCGAATTAGGTAAGGGGGCAGGATTTGGATTAGGATTAGTAAGGTAATGATTAATGGTTCTACTTCTACATAATGAAAGAGTGGGACTATCAACTATATGAGAAGGGAGATGATTCCTTCCACTAGCGGGATGGTGTAGGCTACGTAGTGAGGGTAGATATTATATTAGTTATGTACTGTATACGATCTTTATTATATGTTATTGTGTGTGTATGTGGAGTACTAGCAATATGGAGTGGATTGAGAAGTAGAGTGGAGTGCGTGCGTGTGGAAGAAAACAAGTGAGTGTTGAATAGCAAACTAAAATGTGTGAGGTGTTAAATTTTGGCGGGAAATTTATTATTATTATTATTTTTATTATTATTTCGTTAATATACAAATACTAATAATACATCAATGAAGATAATCCAATGCTTCTTATAATAGGATCAATTGCAGCTTCCACGTGGCAGTTTTGCAATAGTAGAAGAGGATTGAGTCTTGAGTAATGATGTTGCAAGGCGATTCTGGGTCCGTTTTACATCTTTACCTGACAGTATTAGATGTTTTAAGTCTCTAATGCTGTCCGGTAAGATGTGACAGAAACCCGGTCAGCTGGAGGTGGTGGTGATGGTGGTGGTGGTTGTAGTCGTGGTTGTGGTGGTGGTGGTAGTCGTGGTGGTGATGGTGGTTGTCGTTCTTTCCTTAGAGACGTGAGGTTCCAGCCTTTCATTTGTTTAGGAAGTTGCATCCTGTTTGGGTTAGAATTGGATCGTTTTTAGGGAATATACATGCGTCATACTACTACTACTACTACTACTACTACTACTACTACTACTACTACTTATCTGTTTCCTTGTGGTCCAATTAGCTTGTTAGTTGATTTTTTTTCTCGTAGGTTACTCCCAGAGCTTGAGACAGTCGTTATATTCTGTAAGGGGAAGGACTGTGTTATAGAGGAATTAACACACACACACACACACACACACTCAAACACCTGCATACTGCTGTTGCCTCGTTTTATTACAACAAGTCACGTGCATGCATGTGTGTACGTATGTGTGCATGTGTATATGTGTGTATGTGTGTTTTGTCATCATCATCATCATCATCATCATCATCATGGTAGCAAAACAAACACTCGAGGCATTGTGTGCGTGTGTGTGTGTGTGGTGGTCGTGTTTTTCTTTTGTTTTCCAAGTCCTGTTATGGCAGCTTGGGGTCTTAGCTTAGCTTGCTCGCAGTAGTCTCCACACAGAGTTCATCGACCTCCCCCTCCTCCTCCTCCTCCTCCTCCTTCTCCTCTCCTCCTTCTCCTCCTTCTTCTCCTCCTCCTCCTTCTCCTTCTCCTCCTCTTTGTCCTGTAAAATCAAGAATATATATGTTAATGTGGACGGCTGACTGAATGCTGATGATGATAATGATGTGTGTGTTAGAAGGCCAGCAGCATCTTACATCCTTATAATTATTGATTCCTGTTGGTTATTTCTTATATACTCAAGTCTCTGCTCTGCACGCGGATATAAAATTGTTGTTGTGTCTACTTCTTATATAGTTTTTTTCTTCTCTCTCTCTCTCTCCTACTGACCTCTTAGCTTGTTTTTCTCTTATCTTCACGGTAATACAATACAATGTTATGTTTAATTAGTCCCGGGTGTGGTGTGCAAGCCCTGATTCTACTGTACTAGGTTATCAGGCTATATAAAAACACTTAGTAAATATATATACTTGTTCATTTAGCTGTGACGCGAGGTTTGTGACATTCATTGAACCGTTTAATGAAAGCGTTTAGTTTTTGTTATATATATATTTTTTTATTGAGTTAATGCTTCAGTTATGG
>JAPQNM010002136.1:237500-242500 GCA_029783475.1 Metacarcinus magister | reverse complement strand
GAGGAGGAGATAACAACAGTCAATGCAAGAACAACAGAACAGAAGGAAGGACAAAAAGGACAAACACAAGGAAGACAACAATGATGATGATGAGGAAGATAGAAGGAAGAAGAGGAGATAGAAAGAAGAAGAGGATATGAAAGAAGGTAAAGGA
This sequence comes from Metacarcinus magister, assembly GCA_029783475.1. Taxonomy (NCBI): domain Eukaryota; kingdom Metazoa; phylum Arthropoda; class Malacostraca; order Decapoda; family Cancridae; genus Metacarcinus; species Metacarcinus magister. The sequence goes on along the minus strand of JAPQNM010002136.1, from coordinate 242,346 downwards.
AGAGGAAGGCAGCCTAACACATACTTCACACATCAATACCTCTATATACCAATTTGCATGAGATTTCGAGGTGTCAACATTTTCACGAAAGTTTCAAGGGTAGTGTTAGGTAAGAAATGGACAAACAAGGTTCAGTATCATAGTTATCGGAAAACTTATTATAGATTTGTGTTTAGCATGCCTGAGAGCACCTATGAACGAATTTTCATGAGATTCGGAGATGTTGAAATTTTCACGAAATTTGCAAGGGTACCCCCTTAGTTTTTTTTCCAAAAATAATAATTTATAAATAACTCAAAAAGTATGAGGTTTACGTATTAAACGTATATATTAGTAAAGATAGAGCACGGGCCGCCCTTTCTTTTGAGCTATAGCGAAACACAATTGGAATGTAAAGAATCGGGAAAATTACATTTTTGTCTTTTTATGAAAAAAATGTATCATCTCTTACTTTTCCCCATAATTTTGGCAGTAATTGGAAAACTGATACCACCAACGGAAAGATCTCATCATGCTTAATAAATGTGTATATAAGCATCTTTGCTGTAGGAGTAATACTTTCGTAGTAAAATGGCAAAAACCAGTTCGACCAAAATTCTGGTGGAAATTTTCGGGGTCACAAAATCGAAAATTTATTTTCGTCACAGAAACGTGAAAAAATGTATGAATAAAATGTATAGACCTTTTAATTTGCAATAAGATATGTAGAACAGGTTTAGAAATCAAAATAAAACTGAAATAAAATGTGACACACACACACACACACACACATCCTGCATCTATTAGCGGGGTGTGTGTGGGCGTGGGAGGGAGGGGGGGGGAGGAACAGGTAAGGAGAGGAAGTGAAGGAATGCAAGTCAATTAAAAGATTACGTAAGGATAGGAAGGATCTACCTGTCTGTCTGTCTGTCTGTATATGTCGATCTATCTATCTACCTGTTGGAAAGTGTGTTTATCTATTAGTTAGCTGTCAAGGTAAGGTTGTAGAGACTGAAGGCGTGAGAAAGTGTGTGTGTGTGTGTGTGTGTGTGTGTGTGTGTGTGTGTGTGTGTGTGTGTGTGTGTGTGTGTGTGTGTGTGCAGGAATAAGAGGATGTGTGACCTTGACATAAAGCCACGCACATCCTCTCTCTCTCTCTCTCTCTCTCTCTCTCTCTCTCTCTCTCTCTCTCTCTCTCTCTCTCTCTCTCTCTCTCTCTCTCTCTCTCTCTCTCTCTCTCTCTCTCTCTCTCTTTAAAGCAAGGTGCGTGCCCCAAGGTTTTGTTATTGTTATTTTCTACCGAGTCATTTTACACCCACGTATGAAGAGAGGAAGGGGAGGGAAGGGGAGGGGAAGGGGAGGGGAAGGGGAAAGGTGAGGGGTGGGACAAACACAAAACAGGAAAATAAGGTTGATAATTATATATGTAAAGAAAAAAATTATGAAACAAATACATTTTTTTTTTCTCTCTCTCTCTCTCTCTCTCTCTCTCTCTCTCTCTCTCTCTCTCTCTCTCTCTCTCTCTCTCATTATGTACGGGAGGATCCAGGATTTCGTTAAAGGAAGAGGAGGAGGAGGAGGAGGAATGTGGCGTTCGACCTTGGATATAAGGATAAGAGGGGAGGTAGAGAGAGGAGGAAGAGGAAGAGGAGGAGGAGGAGGAGGAAAGAAAGAATAGAAGAGGGGAGGGGAGAGAATGATGTCAGAGAGGAAGGGGGGGAAAAGGGGGAAGGGAAGGGGGGGGGCGGGGGGCAGAAGATGTCAGATAAAGAGTGAATGCTAAGTGGATGCTACTTGTACTGTGTGTGTGTGTGTGTGTGTGTGTGTGTGTGTGTGTGTGTGTGTGTGTGCGTTAATGAAAGATTACAACCCTCTTTGCACATACTTGCTAAATGAATACTTAATCATTTATATAGAAGCATAACAGAGAGAGAGAGAGAGAGAGAGAGAGAGAGAGAGAGAGAGAGAGAGAGAGAGAGAGAGAGAGAGAGAGAGAGAGAGAGAGAGAGAGAGAGAATGTATTGTTAAAGGATAAGGGGGGGGATGAGAAATGAAGGAAGGGAGGGAGGGAGGGAGAGACAAAGAAGGGGGGAGGGAGGAAAGGAGAGAATTGAATATGTGTGTGAGTTTTATTGTCCCTCTTGTTTTATGAGAGGGAGGGAGGGAGGGAGAGAAGGAGAGAAAGGGAGGGAGGGAGGGAAGGAGGAAGAAAGGAGGGAGGGAGGGAAGCATGAGAATTTAGGGGAGGTAGGAAAAGATGAAAGGAGGAAGAAAGACAGAGAGAAGATAGAGTGGAAGAGAAAAAAAAAAGGAGAATGGAAGAGAAAATCAAGAAAATAAGAAAATGTTAAGAATAAAAACAAAAGAAAGAGAAGATAAGAAAGATAAGAAGAAAATATTTGAATAGTAGTAAATATAAACTAGATAATATCGAATTTGTGGCGAAAGAAGAAATATAGAAATGAAATGAAAAGATATAAAGAGAAGATAAAAATAATAGATGTAAAATAAATTAATTCAAAACAAAAGCACACACACACACGCACACACACACACACACACACACACACACACTGAAAACGTATCCTCTTTTACCTCCTTTCCCATTAGTTCCTCCTCTCCTCCTCCTCCTCCTCCTCCTCCTCCTCCTCCTCCTCCTCCTCCTCCTCCTCCTCCTCCCCTCCTCCTCCTCCTCTTCCTATTCCAATATTAGAAAAAAAGGGGAAAGAAAAAAAGAAAAAACAAATTAACTTGACACCTAACACATCAACTTTCTCAACGTTAGGAAATATTTGTTACTTAAATCTTCCCACGAATGTTAAACCGTCACTTTAATTTGTTTAGAAAAGAAGGAAACAGCTGTTGTGGCAGATTATTTTCCTGAGTTTTCTTTTTTTTTATTTATATACAGAATTTGACTTGTCCTCCCCAAACGAGACGAAAAAGTATGATAAATATAAATAGATGAAAATATATATACTACAGAATGTATATATTAAAGAAAATTATGATAAATGTATGCAAATAAAATAAAAATTGAGAAAAATTAATATCAATGTATGTAATAATATTAAATTCAACCCAACAATGATGTGAAATAATAATAATAATAATAATAATAATAATAATAATAATAATAATAATAATATGCAATAGGATAAATCATTATATATCATTTCTCTCTTAATTTTTATAACGTAAAATAATTATAATACACGTTTTCTAAATCATCATCTTTTTTTTTATATATAATTACCGTCATTTACACTAATTTCCTTCCATTTCGTTAACTACTTCATTACCTCGTGTTTCAGTCATTTTTTTTCTTGCTTTTAATGGGGCACTTAAATAGTTTTTTTTACACGTAAGATGGCTTGTATAATCTCTCTCTCTCTCTCTCTCTCTCTCTCTCTCTCTCTCTCTCTCTCTCTCTCTCTCTCTCTCTCTCTCTCTCTCTCTCTCTCTCAATCTATAGCAGTAACAGGCATGACTAATGAAGAAATGTGAAGAGATTGATCATATATGACCCACACAAAGGGATGGAAGGTAGTTAAAGGGAAGAAGATGAAGGGAAGAAGGTGAAGGGAAGAAGGTGAAGGGAAGGGGTAAGGGAAGGGGTTAAGATCTAAATGAAAGGTAGGAGTGTAGTGTAGGTATGCAGGTAGGAGTAAGGTGTGTTTGTGGCTGTGTTGGGGTGGAGTGAGTGTGTGTTTGTTGAGACGAGGGAAGGCTGGAGGTAGACTTTGTGTGTGCTTTAGAAGAAGAAAAATTTAAAGAGAAAAAAAATACTTTGGGGGTTTTGAATAATAATAAGAATGATAATTTGATCCTCGAAGATAAATAAAATGTTCGGGTCTCTTGCCAAATGTATACACACACACACACACACACACACACACACACACACGTAGAGGCAACGCCCAAGTGAGTGGTGAGGAATCGTGATGTGTGTACTCTCTCTCTCTCTCTCTCTCTCTCTCTCTCTCTCTCTCTCTCTCTCTCTCTCTCTCTCTCTCTCTCTCTCTCTCTCTCTCTCTCTCTCTCTCTCTCTCTCTCTCTCTCTCTCTCTCTCTCTCTCTAACTCACCTGAACATCATCCAAAATATACACCTTTTCACCACAACTCACTCAAAACCCCACCCACACACACACACACACACACACACACACACACACACACACACACACACACACACATGTATATAAATTCAACGAGAAATTTTGTCAAGAGGTTAGTGGCAGAGATCATGGTCGAAGAGGAGAGGTCAATGTGTGTGTGTGTGTGTGTGTGTGTGTGTGTGTGTGTGTGTGTGTGTGTGTGTGTGTGTGTGTGTGTGTGTGTGTGTGTGTGTGTGTGTGTGTGTGTGTGTGTGTGTGTGGATAACGAGGAGGAGGAGGAGGAGATGAGAATACAAAGAGGTAATAAGATTGACTCCCAATTGATAAGTGAAAGCAAGGGAAGAGATAAATAATAATAATAATAATAATAATAATAAACTAGAACGAACATGAATAAACAAAGGAGTAGAAAGACATGAACAATAAATAGAGCAATAGATAAAAGAAAAACGATAGATAATTAAAAGAAATCTTGACACGGTGAGATAATAGAGAAACCCAATGACACACACACACACACACACACACACACACACACACACACACACACACACACCACAACCTCGTCTCACTCTCATAACTACACCACAAAACCCAATAACAGTATATAGATTAAAGTTTGAAACATCATACAACATTCCAGTTATTTTAGCGGAACCCACAAACACCTTTCATTGAACGTGCGAAACATACTTTAATTACTATCCTCTCTCTCTCTCTCCTCTCTCTCTCTCTCTCTCTCTCTCTC